>CM067523.1:10259962-10284962 GCA_034509495.1 Acestrorhynchus altus | reverse complement strand
GGAAAAATGACTGCAGTGATGTACAGAGACATTCTTCATGATAACCAGTTCCAGAGCTCTCTGGACCTCAGACAGGGACAAAAATTTCAACCAAACCTTTCTCACTAGTGGGGTATCATGTGTAGAACTGTGAGGGAGGAAATGAATTTTGGAATAAGGCTGTAACATAACAAAATGTTCAAAAAGTGAAGTGCTGTGAATAGTTTCCAGATGCACTGTAATATATAATACACTTGGATTAGGGCTTTTTAGGCTGCTCGGGATTTGTCTGGAGATATCTGATTTTCTCCCAACGAAATAGAAGGCTAGATTACTAACCTCTGATTCAGACATGACTGAGTGCCGACCTTCCTCAGAATCCTGCCTGAGAGGCAGCATTTATGTTTCACACATGACCACTATTTCTGAAATATATTAGAGTTTATTCTGCTCTCTGCTGCACAGGGAGGCTTTCTACTCGATTTTGGAGCATTGCTGTAAAGATTTGATAAGGTCTGGCTGTTGGATGATCAACACCCCCCCCCTCACCAATCCCAGCTCATCCCAAAATATTTGATGGAGCAACATCCAATCATTCCAGAACACAGTTCTACTGCCCCCCAGCTGAATGGTGGGGATTTTATACCTCTTTTGTCCACTACTGATATTAGGGTGCAAATAGGGTCATGTTTATCTGTTCCAGAGAGTCCTGTTCTACTGGCTGTACTTCTGTTCATTGAAGTGTTGTCCACAAACACTTGGACATAGTGTTAATGTAATGGTGATAAATATGTGATTGCAATACTAGACTGAAAGAATCAGTTTATTGGGGGAAAACTGTACAGTTGAGAAGGCTCTATTACCCTCTATTACAAGGTGAGATATAGTTGTGTATGGAGGAATACAGGTTCTGGATGGCACCCTGCAGCACATTTGCTCACAGATGTTGCAGCTGGGCCTGTAGATCCTGCACACTCGTAGATTGTCAAAGCTGGCACCCCAGCTGCTCCCATAAATGCTTGATTGGTGACATTCCTGGGAAACCCTTGCTGTCTTTGGGCAAGCATTATCCTTCCAGTTTGAAGTCCTACCACAAAAGGCAAAGGATGTCCTGCATGTCCTGCTGTATGTGATAGTTCCAGTTTGGAGCTGTCCAGATTTCCCTTTCCCATCACCACTGCAGACATTGGTCAGAATGGCTTAAATGGTAGCAATTCGTCATAACCATGACCATTCTACTTCTCTTAGTCCAATGATGCGCCCCCTGTTGATGTCAGTCAACTGGGTGAAACGTCTTGGGTGCATCATAGAGGCATGTCTAGCAGTTGGCGATCTCTCACCAAGAGGTACACTACCCAAAAGTAGCCTCCAAAATTACGCCCTCTTGTACCAAGACCCAGTGTCGAATGAGACCGCACATGTACCTGCGTTTCTGAGTTTTGCACCAAATCTGTGTTGTTTTTGTAGTCAGTGTACATGGAACGGCAGGATAGCAGTGCAGTGTATTTTTTGCAGCATATGAGCTCTTTCAGAAATCACTCTTGAGATTGGAAAGCAAGAATGAACTCAGACAGCGAAGCATGCAGACTGTTTCCTTCCTATAAACACAAACCATTACTCCAACAAGCCAGACTCAAACCTGAGAAGGGACCACACACAGAACTGTGTGTGTCTGTGTGTGCCTGTGTGTGTGTGTGAGAGAGAGAGAGGGAACTGGGCTTCACCTCCAAAAGGAGTAACAAAAGTGTGTGTAATGAAGTGTTTTGTAGGTGAAGTGTTTGTTACTGCTTTTGATTATATTACTGCAGCTTTTTAAACCCACTGTATAAAATGTAGGGTTACACCTCCCTGTGTGTGTGTCTGGACACTTTTGTTGTGTTCTCTTCGTGCATATTTCATAGCTCACCTCTACACTATTACAGCCTGCAGTCATTGCAGTGCCCTTGGGAAAGTGGGTGTGTGGGTGTGTGTGTTTGTGTGTGTTTAGGATGTTTTGTGGATGCTGTTTCATTTTGAGTGTGTGTTTGTATTTAGGGGTGTCTCTGCAGTTTAGTCTGTGTCTGGTGCATTCCTGTGTGTGTTTGTGTGTGTGTGTGTGTGTGTGTGTGTGTGTGTGTGTGTGTGTTTGTGTGTGGGGGAGGTCTGTCTGGGGTCTGTTTAGCTAGTAAACACTGCGGCCTATGTTAACTAAGTGTATGAGGCAAGAGACACGTATGGCAGTGTCGTAGTGGAATATCTCTCGCTCACGTTCTCGCTCACGTTCTCTCTTTAGGTGTAAGTTTTAAGTTTTCATGTTCTTTTTATTTATTGCATCATTGTAAGATGTATTACATCTCTTGCACTCGCACTCTCACTTCTCACTGTATAAGTCTCTCTCACACACACACACACACACATACACACACACACACACACACACACAGTTTTGTTGACATGACAGTGTTAATCTGCAGTGTTGCCAAAACATTTAAATCTGTTTATCATATATCAGTCTATTAATTCTCTCTCTCTCTCACACACACACACACACACACACACACACACACACACACACACACACACACACACACACACACACACACACACACAGATAACCAAACACATTCCATCCTTTCTATTAGTAGGAATGCACAGATATCCAGGTTTTTTTTTTTTTTGGTAATACACTAAAGACAAAAGTTTTGGGACACTTGTTCATTCATTATTTCTTCTGAAATCAAGAATATTAAAGAGAGTTTATCCTGGGTCTGCCTGCTTCCTCTACTCTCCAAGGAAAGCTTTTAATAGATTTTGAGAATGTTGGATGGATGCCACCCCACCTTATCTAATCCCCAGCTCCCCCAAGCCATCCCAAAAGTACTGGATGGTGCACCATCATTCCACAGAACTGTATTCAATGAACTCAATACATTCATTGATTTTTTTTTTTTAAACCCACCCTTAATTTGGTGTCACACATCCAGGCCTGGTGTCATGGTGTGTGGTACAATTCAGTATGATTCCAGATGACCTTTGGTCTTCATTACAGGCCCATTGTTACATTAACAAGGTCCTGCAACCAGTGGCCCTACCATTTCAGAACACACTGCGATGCTCTACTCCAGCAGGACAACACTGATCTACATACTGCTGCCATCTCAAGAGGTCACCTTGAAGATGCAGATAAATGCCACGGCCAGTCACTTTCTCCGATTAAACATTTGTGGGATGCTATTGGATGCTGTATGAACACTCCACCTCTATTGCAAAATCTGCAGGAACTGGGGGAGCACATTCAAGATGTATGAGATGGATTATCACAGGACACCATTAGGAAGCTCTACAACTCTATACGGAGACATCTGGCATGTTGAGTTAAACCCGACGCCATACTGAGAGACACTACTTCTGTTATATAAGTCTTCCTAATAGCATTGCAGTCCAACACGTCCTACTGGGTGCATCTTCCACCTTCTAAACAAACCAATTCTGATGTGAGATATGTGGTATGTTTTTGTATGTCAGTGTCTATATGAATGTAATTTTTAATGTGAGAAACCACTGACACATACTGTCCCTCCTGCTGTCAACCCTATTTTGTATTCCACATTTTTGTTCATTGTCTTCTCCTCTTTGTTTCTCTGGTAGCAAATGGTGATGAGCCTGCGAGTATCCGAGCTGCAGGTTCTCCTGGGCTACGCTGGGAGGAATAAACACGGCCGAAAGCACGAGCTGCTGACCAAAGCGTTACACTTGTTGAAGGCCGGCTGCAGCCCTGCGGTGCAGATGAAGATTAAGGAGCTCTACAGGCGCCGCTTCCCCACCAAGCTGGTGTCCCCGGCTGAGCTGGCCTTGCCGGGGGTCCACCCGGCTGCTGCTTCGCTGCCTGCGGGACTCACCCAGCTGGCCTTTGACGGACACGGGGCCACCCCATCCCCCCTACTGCCCATCTCGCTCCTGGGCCCCAAACATGAGCTGGGCCTGCCCCACCTGCCCTCCAACCTGCACCCCGTACACCCAGACGTCAAGCTGCAGAGACTGCCCTTTTACGATGTGCTGGACGAACTCATCAAACCCACCAGCCTTGGTGAGTGTGACCCTGCTTCTGGTTTTACACTGTGCCACTGTTGTCGAGATGGTATTACCTACCACCTGCAGAAGTGAGGTGTAGAAGGTCTGAATGCCTGCAGTGTGAAACTGTCTTACAGTGGAACAGGAGAATGTTTACAATCCACAGTGGCAGCGTTTCTGCTGCATGCGAACAGCCTTTCATCTAAATACAGTCTGTAATGTGGGAATGTAGCCATTCTACTCTTTTATTTATCCCATCTACGACGAGTGGCATGCCAACACAGCCATGTACCGAATACAATCCTACTACACTTTATTTTGCATTAAAAGCACACGTCTCACAGGAAGATTCTGCTTTACTGTCTGTGCTGTACTGTGATTTAAAACCTGCGCTGGCAGAAACCGTGTTCAAACCTAAGGGAAAAGATCAGGCTGTATCACACTGTGCCCGAGTTAGGCTTTTATAATTCATAGCATATTCTCAGCCTCTAGGATGCGAGTTCAGGATGCATATGACGAAGGTATTTTACTACAGCAACTTAAAATGATCAGCATCCACTATGAATTATTCAGTGCCTGCTAGGAGTTGTTCAGTATTCACTATCAAATATTCAGTATCCACTATGAACTGTTAAGTATCCACTATGTAATATTCAGTATCCATTCTGAATTATTCAGTCTCCGCTATAAAATATTCACTATTCACTATGAACTTTTCAGTATCCACGATAAAATATTCAGTATCCACTCTAAAATAGTCAGTATCCACTATGAATTATTCAGCATCCTCTTTGAAGCATCCAGTATTCATTAAGAAATATTCAGTATCTACTATGAAATCTGCAGTTTCTACTATGAAATAATTGGCGTCTACAATCAAATATTCAGTGTTGACTATAAAAACTTCTGTATCCACTATGAAGTATTCAGTATTTGCAATAAAATATTTAGTATTCACTATGAATTTTTCGGGATCTGCTGTAAGATATGCAGTGCAAAAATCAAGTTATTTAACTACAGCATTTGAAAATGATCAATATCATAATCAGTGTTAACATCTTGATCCACTAGTGTTTCCAAACATGCATTCCACACAGCTGTGCTTTAGGAAACTCTCTGCCAGTCTGAATTATGTTCTGTGTAATTTCTGAATTCAGACCCCAACATGCATTTTTGGGTTTGTCTTTGTTTCAAAATGCTTGATATTGCCACGTAGCAGCCTCTTTCCAACACCATAGCAACCAACTCTGACCCCATAGTAACCACCCAGCCACACTGTAGCAACTACTGAGCTACACCATATGACCACCTGGACTAAAAAAAACTGCGACTACAACCACCCTTGCAACCCCTGAGCAGCTTAGTACAATCCATCCATCAACACTGTAGCACCCACCCAGCAATCGGCTGTGAAACAAGCTGGATTAGGTCCTTTGAACCTACGAATTCAGTTTTATGATCAGTTCAGTGTCCACTATGAATTATCCAGCATCCACTTTGAAATGTGTAGTATTCATTATGAAATATTCAGCACCCACTTAGAAATATTCTGGGTCCATTATGACACATTTAGTTTCCACTATGAATTATTCATTATTTCCTCTGCAAAACTTTCAGTTTCCACTATGAAATGTTCAGTGTCCAGTATGAATTGTTTGGTTTCCACTTTGAATTATTCAGTGTCCACTATTATTGTCAACTATGAATTATTCAGTGTCTACCACAAAATATTTGGTATCCACTATGAATTATTTTGTATGTATTATTAAAAATGATTCAGTGTATGCGATTAATTATGTATTTTGCTTCCGAGTTTTTTTTTATAGCTTAATTATTAATTTATAGTTCATTGACCCTATGAAACATTCAGTTTCCACTATGAATAATTCATAGTGTGGACTGAATTTCTTAGTGTCTGCTATAAAATATTCCGTTTCCACTATGAAACATTCAGTAATCCATTATAAAATATCCACTATGAATTGTCTGCTATGAATTTAGTATCCACTATGAAATGTTCAGTATCTCGTATAAAATGTTTTATACATTTAATTTAGTGTCTTCAGTGTATACTCGGAATTCTTCACTATCCACTATGAATTATTCAGTGTATACTAGGAATTCTTCACTATCCACTATGAATTATTCAGTGTCTACTATGAATTATTCAGTGTCTGCTGTGAAATGTTCAGTATCTACTGTTAAAAATGATGAATTATGTATGTTTTGGTTTTAAAAGGTTAGAAATAATGATTTAAAATATTCTTCTGATTCGTTCATTATTCCTGTTAGTCACACCTTTCACCACGGGGGATTGAGTTTACACACTGTAGTAATGCTGTTATAAACATTTTCACACAGTTTCTGTTTTCAGTTCCGTTCTTTTTTCCTCACCTTTGTTAACCATTTGTAATCTTAGCCGTTGGCCTTTACGGAGGGGTGGGCCAGATGAGCTGGGGTTGGCGAGTGGGTGGTAGTGTTTGGGAGGCAGGTGTAGGTTTGGGCAGTACGCCGAAAGCACCATTTTCTGTGATGAACGGTACTAAATGCACCACAGTGAAGTTCCACGTGGGTGACGGGAAATGGTGAATAAATGTGATTCTGATTCTGCTGGGCTGCAGAGGAATGGACCATATTTCTCCACTTTAGCATTTTAATGCACTTAGGAGGTTTGCCATGGACATGTTCATTGGCCTTAAGGGAATTCTGCAAACAGACCCCTCCCCCCGCCTCGTATTTCTCTCTTTCTCTCTCTGGCTTGCTCTATCATTCTCACTCTCACACAGACTCTCTCCCGTGGATGTTTTCTCACCTTCTTTCTCACTCTCTCATGCTGTTTTCCTTCCTCTCTCTCAGTTTCACTCTTAACGCTTCTCCATTTGCATCACAAGTCATGAAATTACAAATACACACTTTCTTTCCTTTTTTTTTTTCCTCTCTTTTGCTACATCTCTCTCTCACTCTCTCTGCTCTGCTGCCCTCTCGTTCATTTGCATGAAGAGTGATGAAACCAGAGGTTCACACACACCTGAGCTCTTTCCACATTCTGCCCAGTAACAATAAGACTGTGTACAAAGCGCCGCACTCCAAAACAATGCCACACTCCCGGCTCTTTCTGGAAAACGCACATGGAGTGCAAACCACAGTTTGCTCACTCTTGGATTTTTCCAGAGCTCCCACTGCAGTGTGAGGGAATACAAAAACAAGCTAACTGCATCAGTGACCTGCAGTTAACTTCACACCAATCAGCCATAACATTATGATCAGCTCTACTCTCCATACAGGCACGTTGTAGTTCTGTATTTACAGACTGCATGCTTCATCTGTTCTGGACCCCACAGGACCACCACAGAGCAGGTATTATATGGGTGGTGGGTCATTCTGAGCTCTGCAATGGTGATGGTACAAGCGTGTCGGACACAGCAGTGTTCCTGGAGTGTTTAAACCCATCAGTATCACGGCTGAACTGGAACAGTCCGACAACCAGAAATAGCCAGCAAACAGGGTCCTGTTTCTGATAGAGTGGACAGTGAGTGGACATGGTGTATAAACAATCCAGCAGTCTGATCCACTCATAATGCAACACATTCAATGCTCTGCTCAGTAAGAATGTGATTTGAATTATTATATGTAAAATATCAGAATAATGTACATAATTACATGTAAATTCTCACTAATGGTTTACATTCCTCTGGTGTGCTTAGCATGGAATATGCTGTATGAACTATTCAGTGTCCACTATGAATTATTCAGTATCCACTATATGCACTATTCAATATCTACTATGCACTATTCAGTGTCCACTATGAATTATTCAGTATTCATCCATGGAATTAAATCACACACAGATGGTAACCTGCATAACAGATGCGATATTAAGATATAAATATAAACACCTTTCAACACTATAATTATTCATTTGGAGTTTAACTGTCTAGCATTGCTTTCTCCAGTCAATACGTCTCGTTTTTTATTTTTAAGTTGAATTATTTTGGGGGGAACAAATAAAACACATTAAATATAATTTCATGCTGCTTCTCATTTTGTTGTTTATTGTTCAGTTAAGCAGTAATTGTGTTTTCGAAGGTGCATAAGTGTGTCAGTAGTTCTTTGAAATTTGACCAGGGGTGCCTAAACTTTTGCTTAAGACTATGGAACGTTTTTGCTGAGACGTTTATTAGTTTCACAGAGAACACAGCTCCTTACCTAAAATAGCAGTGCTAAATTTGCAGCAGATGTCATGCTGTGCAGACATAACCACGTCCCTATTAAACTGACAGTGTACCGGAACTGGGGAACAGCCCATATGTAAGAATAGGCCTTTGTAGGTTCCTGAATTAAACTGAACGAGGGCTGGACCATTTGACAGCGCGGTTTGGAGAGCATGATGGTGAACATGAGATGCAATTCAAATGAAACTTCCAGTTAGAGTGTAATAACTAATAATGCACTGCATTGTCCAAGTTTCCAAACGTACTGATCCCTCATCTTAATCAGCGGAATCTCTTCATCAGTTTCTCCGCATCTTTCAACCTCCTTTCACCCTGTAATGGTCAGGACCCCACCGGACCACCACAGAGCGGGTATTTTGTGGGTGGTGGGCCATTCTGAGCACTACAGTCACACTGACACAGCGACGATGTGTTAGTGTGTGTGGCACTGGTATAGGTGGATCAGACACAGCAGTGCTGCTGGAGTTTGTAAACCCTTCAGTTTCACTGCTGGACTAAGAACAGTCCACCAACCAGAAATATCCAGCCAACAGCGTCCTGTGGGCAGCGTCCTGTGAGCACTGATGAAGGACTAGAGGGTGACCAACACAAACTGCAGAAATAGATGTGCTTCTGTGTCTCACTTTACATGTACATGGTGGAGGAACTAGTTGTGTAATAGAGTGGACAGTGAGTGGACACAGTGTTTAAACACTCCAGCAGCACTGCTGTGTCTGATCCACTCATACCAGCGCAACACGCACTAGAAGTGAGGGGATACCAGTGTGTAGATAGCAGTGTGTTAACACTGGTCAGTGACATGTTTAGGTGGTGCAGTAGACCCAACTCACGGCATTCCATACACCCCACACCAGTATGGAACCACCGCCAGCCTGCAGAGTGCCTTGTTGACAACTAGGGTCTGCATACAAACTGGTACCAGGACTCCTCAGACCATGGCACATCTTGCTGGTCATTTAGGATCCAGTTAACAACCTCACAAGACCCAGTGAGGTACTGTGTTGAGTCCTGGAGTTAACTAAGGCGCTCTGGTGGGTCTCGGAACCATGCTATTTACATTGTGATTTTCCATTCAGGAAACGCTTCAGCTTGTTTAGATGGTAGTTAGTTTTACTGGCTTTTTAAAGCCCTAACGAGCCTGTTTTACATGTTACATATGGTCACACTTTGGAGAAATAGAGGGTAGATCTTTAATTATGAAGGACAGTGATCAGTAACCTTGAAGGAGATGAAGACAGCTAACGTTCATGTGTTGATCAGACAGTGTTCACAGCGTTAACCCCATGCAACCTTTAAACTTCCCTGTTCACCTGGCTGAGCCGAACACATGCCACACTCATGTGCTGGGCTTAGCTTTGTACTCCTCTAGCAGTCCAGAATGTTCTGCAGGAAGAACAGCGTGCTCATTCCTCTCCACTCACACCACAGATGCTACATTCAGTAACCCCCCCCCCCCTCCCCCCCTTGCTCTCTTTCTCTCTCTCTCTCTCTCTCTCTCTCTCTCTCTCTCTCTCTCTCTCTCTTTGCTCTCTCTCTCTCTCTCTGTCCCTCCCTTTCTCTCTCCACCCCTCCTCTCTCTCTCTCTCTCTCTCTCTCTCCTCCCTCTCCTCCACCTGTATCTGTTTCTATTGCTCTGTTACTTCCTCTGCTCCCTTTTTCATTCTGCTTCTATCTTCACTTATTTTCTCTTCTCCCATTCAAACCTCCCCTCTCTCTCTCTCTCTCTCTCTCTCACTCTCTCACTCTTCACTTCCCTTCTCTCACTGTCATACCATTTTATTTTTTTTTTCTCCAAGCTCTGCATGTTTAATTTTTTCTAATCATTATCCTCATTATTCTGTTCTCGTTAGAGCTATTAGCTCACCATGCATATATTACTCATTATCTCAATCAATGTCATTTACCCTGGGAGGAAGGCCTCTTCAGTGAGGATTTAAATGCTTTCATAATTGAACTTCTCCATCATGAATAAGGCGAGGTTACAGAGGCACTGATATGAGCATTCTGGACGGATGACCATGATCAATATCTCTTCTTGTGGGTGGGCTTTTTAATGAGAAAGGGCTTCAGAACTGCTGACAGCACTCTTGGTAAGAAGACTAGTTGAATTGTTGTCTTTACCAGTGAGCACTACTGTGTTAGTAGCTTTCTAAAGAGCACATGCTGTGGGTTGAGGTGGGAGGTTTGCACTGTAGTGGTGAATTCTGCTTTAGTTCACTGTGTTTCAGCCTCAGGCACGAAGCTCATACAAGTTCAGACTGTCTGATGTAAACTGCACAAAATCACCAGGGCTCTCGGAATCTTTCCTCCCATGGAATATTTAAAATGACTGTATTCCTTGAGCTTTCTTGCACTTCCTTTATCAGTCTAATGAGAGAGAAACAACGGTCTGTCAAGTTTAATGCTAATCGATCGGAGTAGGGCTGCCGCTAACAACTATTTATGTATTGATTATTCTGTAGGTTATTTTACTGATCAGTCGAATGATGTAATGGAATCTAAACATTTCTGTTTCCTTTATTGTCCTTTTATTTTAGCAAAACCACAAAGAGAGAGAGAGCATCATCCTAGTTTTCGCTGCACTGCACTGGCTCACTGTGTCCTGTAGAATTGATTTTAACTCTTTAAGAACCAAGAGATTCACACCTTGCGATCAATTTTGTGCTGTTTTCTAGACTAACGCAGGATCAGATAGACCTACATCATACAGCCAAGTCTCACACGCTTCTATCAGAATCAAATCCCAGGTTTAAAGCCAAAGAAGCCTTGTTTACTGCTCTGTCCACGTGTACGAGCTCAACCTGCGTGCAGTCTCCGACAGATCAGCGAGGGGGGCTAATGACCCAAACAATCATGGCAGAAATAAAGATGTCGCTAAGGTTCACCATTGAGGCCGGCTTAAAAACACTGGTAACGGGGATCGTTTTGCAGTTGTTCAGTCCATCAATTTTGGACAAGGGCTGTATCCGTCACACTCACACCATGGTAGCGATGTTGGAGAAGGCTGGTGGCCAGCATGCTTATGGCTCACTATAAATTTTGGATGTGAGTCATGGCTGGCCCACTAACACTGTGAAAGCAATGTGGTCTGATGCCTGTGGTCAGCATGTTAGTGATTTTGACCGCTGTGGTAGCAATGTTTCATGGATGACCACAATCAGTGCAAACTAACTTGGCTAATATTATGCTGTTTAGGGTCTTTTGTAAGATGACTGAATTTCAGTTTATGGTGTGACTTTTCTTAATTTCTAATGTTTAATATGTTATGCAGTCTGACTGTCCTTCCTTATAGTTCAGCTCTCAGTGCCTTTAAAGCACTGCAGTCTAATCTGTTTGGATGTTTGTGTTTAGTATTATACACAGCATTAGCCATTCTGAATTTGTTCTTCAGAGCTGGTTTAAAAACAAAGGTTTTCTCAGTAGCTTTGTATAGTTACTGATATTATATTGTGTTTTCATGTTCTGCTTTAAAACAGCTCCACACTGCAACCCAGCCTAAGTCTAAAATCTTATTTATCTGAGATGAGAACCTTCCTATAGACACCCTGGCTCAGAAAATTGCATCTTGAGGCCACCAGATGGACTCCATTACAACAAGCATGGATTGATCCTAATCAGGACTTAATTTTCAATATATAAGTCCTCGATTTTACCCAGTAACCATGGCAGCCCTAGTTAGGAGTGGTCATCTCTATACATCAGTGAGCTTTTCACAAAGAGACCAGGAAACCAGAAAACATTGCTGAAAGAGAATAACAAAGCCCTCTGTAATGAACATATCACTTCTGAGAGGGTCCTGTTTTCAGGTTATTTATCATTTCTGGTCAACAGCAGTGCTGTGGTATAATCAGCAGTCTTACCCCCGACACCAACAGGTTGAATAATGAGCAGTTGGAAAGAGTGGGAGTTAGCTTTGCATGAGAGAATTAAGGGGTATAAAGTAAATCAATAGTAAGACATGAAAATGAGGCTGCTGTTTGAACTCAGAAGAGCTTTAGGGATAGACACACACACACACACACACACACACACACACACACACACACACACACACACACACACACACAGGAGTATAAAGACTAGAAGGAATTTTTATTAGTATGCATGGACGGATTACACAACATCCTGAGCCATGTTTTCATTAAGATGAATGATCTCACATAGGTTTTGTGTGTGTGTGTGTGTGTGTGTGTGTGTGTGTGTGTGTGTGTGTGTGTGTGTGTGTGTGTGTGTGTGTGTGTGTGGGGAACACAGCAACACCATCGCTGGAGAGTATATTATATCCATGTAAACTACCTGTCCAAATATTGGACTCCCCTTCTAATTAATGCATTCAACTGATTAAAGCTCCACCTATTGCTGACACAAATGTGCAAATGCACATACACCTTGTCTAGTCACTGCAGAGAAGTTCTCCCAGTAGAATAAGACTCTCTGGAGCATCACTATCACTATGCCACTATGCCTAATGCCAGGCATGGCCTAGTGGGATGTAAAGCACCCAGCAGTGAGATGTGGAGCAATGAGCAGGTATCCCAATATTTTTGTCCGAATATTATGACTGGATGACAATGTTCTAGCATCGTGGACAAGTTACTCCACATGTGCTGATTAATTAAAATGGTCAGATGCCCAAAGTGCACTAGAAAAGGAATCACAACTCATCATTTAGTACAACCATGAACCCGATTAGACCTGATGTTTTGCTGGAGGTACATTTAGAGTTTGAATTTGTACCTTTTAACTCATTTGGATCTGTCCCCTGTGTTGGGTCCATGCCCACCCACATTAGGCAGTGAAATGGATCCATGTCTCTATTTAAAAAAGCTGTTTTATAGTTTAAATGTTGTATAGTGCAGTTTCATTGACCATGCTGATCACTTGGCAGCTAGTTACTTTAAATGCTCCACTGAAATCCCTTCATATTTGTGTGTGTTCAGTGCTGTACATTCTGAACATACTGGGTTTGTTTTGTGTGCATTACTCATGTGTAATGGGATGGCCCAATTCTGAGTCTTATCAGCCGATATGGATTCAATCTTTGTATGATTAGTGATGTCCTGATCTTGATCTATGTGTTGGGATCAGGGCTGATTCAGGCGTATTTTAATGATCGGGTATCGGCTAATTTATTCTTATTCATGTCCAATTCTTAGTTTTAACCACGGTGTTCAGAACGCCATCTGGTGGCCTTGGTGCTATTAATCAATATATTATTGAGCCACGGCTGCCATGAGGAAATCCTCTTCTTGGGTCTCGGCACACTTCCTCCAGTTTGTGAGAGTTGGATGAAGATGAAAGCAATTGTGCGAGCTTACATGCTCACATTCTTTCTGCGTTTTTTTTTTTTTTTTTTTTTTTTTTTTTTTTTTTTTTTTTTCTTCCCGTCATATGCACTTCTTCACAACTACAGGTATCACAATGACACTTCATGATGTTAACACGATTATCACAGTTCTAGCTGTGGTGCTTTATGAAGACAGACAGGAGGACAAAGCTGCGTACAACAGAGGGATATCAATTCCATCAGCATCTCCATTCCAACTTTTTTTTTTTTTTTTTTGCTTTTACAAATTTGTCACAAAAACTTTCGTCAGCAATCTCAAAGCGATCTCACATTTTTCCTGTTGCTCCAGTGACTTCATTCTCTCACTTAATCTCATAAGTGTTTTTGTAATCTCTCAGCAACAAATCACACATATACCTCCGTACCAGTTCCAGGTGAATGTGTCCTGACACACCTCTTTTTGGACGTTTGTTTTCTCCAGAATTACAACACATTGTCAAAGCCACAAAGTTTGCTGAGGCCTTTAGAAAAATCGTTCTGAAGACAGCGAGTTCAGATCTGATAGGATGCTGATGCAGACACACACACATTATAGAAAAACAAATCACAGCGTATTTATCACTCTATAAATTAGTTACTTCCAGTGCATGTTTACTGCTCTGTCCACATGTACATGCTCAACCTGCATGCAGACTCTGAGGGGGGGTCTAATGATGTCACTGACCCAGGTATTAGAGGAAAATGAAGGAGGGGGTGTTCACTCTTTTTTGCTCACACAATGTTCAAATTTAAGAATTAAAGGGTTAATACTGATATATAAATAACAAAAATAATAAATACGTTCAGGTTGTTTTTTACTGTATTTTATTTGGACCAGTTTTAGCTCAAAAGCACTCTGAGCTTACTCTGATGTAAAATCAGTTTTAAATTTAGTCTTAATAAGCAAATAAAAAAATGTAGGTGCAAGTACATTTTTTATCAAAACATGAACAAACTCTATTTAAATTCTCAAGTGAAGACAAATTTGAGTAACTTAAGGTCTCCTGAAAATAACAGTATTTGATATATGTGACTGTTTCCTATAAATACTTTTCAAATTTCTTGGCAAAATATGTCAAACTCTGAAAACATCCCAAAAAATTGGCCTAGAATTCTAAAGATTAAAGGCACTGCGAGCTGAATGATCAGGGAGTCGGTCAGACTGAATTATGAGATCTTAAACACACTATAAAACAGTCATTTTAAGAAAAGCCACTTCTAAACTTAATAAATGAGTCCAGAGTACAAAGATCAACACAAAGATTGGGTCAGAATCAGTTTTGGCTGTTAGCATTAAGGGATTAGGCTCAGATCAGGGGGCAAAATAACTTGATCAGGACACCCCTATTAATAATAACAACAACAATAATAATAAACCCAAGTATGCAAATATTTTCCTTATATGGGGAATTAATATATTGTGGGATATGTTGCACAAACTGGCATTTGTTTTGAATTGAACTTGCCAAACAGTTTATTTGTCTGCTCAGTCTCCCTAAATAACTTTTAGAAGCTTGTCAAAGTGCACTCGGGCAGTGAAGCACACTCTGTGCTTTTGGTCTTAAGTAGCTTCTTCATGCATACAACCAGTCCTGCCAACTAAAGTACTACTTACCTCTCCCACTGCACTCCCCACACACCTCCAGCCTCCTCTAAACCGTCTTATCAACCAGACCGCGCTTAATCTCTTTTAGCATAAAAATAGTCATTAACTCTTGCATCATAGGCTCCAACTTCATATTAACACAATGAAGCGTCTGCTCTGTGAAAAACAAAACACACACAAATGCACAAGCACACGTCTGCAAACACACGCGCGTGCGCACACACACATAAACAAAAGAAGAGAAACAAAAGCATAATTGAAGTAGCTTGTGAAGTGCTTATTTTCCATTTTGCTTTGAATATGCAGGAAGGATCATCCCCGAGTACATCTGTACATGGTCCGAAACTGTGAAAACACAGCATGGAGCTTTATTCTGCAGGCTTTAAACGAGCTATGGGTGTTTTTCAAGTCATAATTCAGTTGATTGAGGTGAGGCCTAAAGCAGCTATGTGTCCTGAAAAGTTTGCAGACAGCTGCTCTTAAAACAGTTCTTATTTTCAGTAGTGTCAATTCACCCACCCGCTCACCAGGATTCCCCTGTGACCTGCAATGCTCCCAACTCCATGAGGGTGAGGAGTAGTGTATGCCTTCATTGATACACGATGGCCAGCATCATCATAATGGGGAGAGAAGTTCCATCAACCCACCCATGTCAGAGCATGGCCTGAGATCTCTCTGGCTCCGGCTGCTGATGGCAAAGCAGCATGACCTGGGATTTCAACCCATATGACCCGTAGTGTCAGAGCCTGCGGCCACTGAACCATTTGCAATTGGTTGCATTCAATCATAACCATATTATTGAGAACCAGTACTGATGTTGGATGATTATTTTTAAATAAGAATGAAAAATAAATTTGCACACTCCACAGAATGCAGTTCTGCTTTTCTATAGCCCAGTGGTGGAGGCTTCATAACCCTCTAACCAATGAAAGTGTTGGTTTCATCTCTCTTCGACTTTCTTTTTATTGAGAGACATGTTACAAGCTATTCACAATTGTCAGTTTTTATTGATGGTTTGAAATGATAATCTGACCTTCAGTAGTTTGTTCTGTCCTTGTTCATCATATTGTGCAGTGAACAAACAGACTGTTCTAAAAGGACATGTGTACAGACAAAAAAAATCCAATCTGAGAATTCACATTCACCTCACATGCCCACATATCAGATCCTTATCTTGATCTAGGACCATAAATGAAAGTGGCTGAAATCTGATTTCCAAACAGCTCTGAAAAATACAATTCTGGGTCACATTAAGGAGAAAGATTGGATTTGGGTTACCTCAGCCTGGTAATGCGAATGGTGCCAGTATCGTTTTACGTTGACTTTGATTTGAAATTTCATTTAAAGGACTTTTCATTCTGCTGTAAAGTTAAGACTTAGCTTTTTGCCTAATTCCTTTAGAATTTGTATTTTTACCTCAGTATTATTCAAAATTCATTATTTGATCAGTGATGTCCACCCATCCTGGTCCATATGCAGCAAAACATGATACTGCCACCACCATGTTTCACAGATGGGATAAGATTTTTGTGCTGCGATCTAGTGTTTTCCTTTTTTTCCAAGGATTTCCTTCTCGTGCAAAGTTGGAAAGCGGTAGGAGCTTTTTGCATAACAGGGACAAAAAGCGTGTCTATTATTAAAGTGAAACTGTAAATATTACTGTGCTGAAGGTTAATAAATGAAAGTGAACTGAGCTGATTTCACACAGAGATAAATGTGCTTTTGTTCTTTTTTGTCTCTTATTGTGTTCCTTAGTGATTATATGAGATAAAGACTCTGTTTTGTACCTTTCATGAGACTCAAAGGGAAACACACAGGCCTTCACTCCCACTCTGCATCCGATTGTAAAAACACATCAGATGGCAGAGACTGCACGGCTATTTTTAGCTTCGGCTCAAACAGGGAGGGAGCTAGCTCTCTCTCTCTCTCTCTCTCTCTCTCTCTCTCTCTCTCTCTCTCGCTCGCTCGCTCTCTCGCTCTCTCTCTCGCTCTCTCTCTCTCGCTCTCTCTCTCTGCACTCACTCAGTCACTTATTTACTCCCCCTTCTCTCTTTTGCTTGCTTGCTCCCTTTCTCACCCACTCACTCGCTCTAGTCTCCTCACTCGTTCACTCATTCTACCCCCACCCCCAATTGAGTGATTGATTGTGTGTGTGTGTGTGTGTGTGTGTGTGTGTGTGTGTGTGTGTGTGTGTGTGTGTGTGTGTGTGTGTGTGCGCGCACGCGCCTGTTTGGCCTCTCTGTACTAAGGCCTTGGTGCATATGTGAATAGAGAGTAATTACCTCCATAACAGCACCTGTGAGACTCACTCTCCCTCCCCCATCTCTCTCTCTCTCTCCTCTCGCTCTTGTCTCGCTCTCTCTCGCTCTGTGTGTGCATGTGAGAGAGAGAGAAAAGAGCAATGATGTCTTCATTGTTTTATTTGAGCAGTGGTATGTGTGTGTGTGTGTGGGGGGGGGTGAGGCACAGAGAGAGAGATGAGGTAAAAGGAGAGACATAGTGGAGAGAGTAAGACACGGGTAGGGAGAGCGAGAAAGGAAAATGAGTTGAGGTAAAGAGAGGGAAGTGAGGTAGAGAGGAGACATGCTGTGTCAAAGAGGTAAAATTAGGTAATTAGTTAAACAGAACGGTGAGGCAGAATGCAAAGAGGCACGTGGGTTTGAGAGGGAGAGGGCAGGAAAGGAATTTGGTAAAGGCAATGTGAGGCAAAGAGAAATAGGTCAGCAGAGAGATGAGGTAGAGAGAGCAAGCCCAAGAAAGATTGTAAAGAGAGAACAAGATCGAAATGAAGGATGAAGTAGAGAGAAAACGACAGTAATGGAGAATGTAGAGAGAGCAAGAAAGAAATTAGGTAAAGAGAGAAGAAAGATGGTAAATAAGGAGATGAGGTTGGGGAGAAAGAGGCAGATGAAATGAGAAAAAGATAAGGCAATTGAAAGATATTGTAGAAAGAGAAGAAATGTGATGAAAGTGAAAGATGAAGGGGTGGTGTTGGTGGAACTCTTCCCATGAACTGCTTGCCTCAGGTTTTTCCACAACATTTTCATTGGATTAAGGTCAGATTAAGGTCAACAGGACCTTTTCAAATCATTAACTCTTAACTCATTAACCATTTTTTGGTAGAAGCACGGGTCCTTGTCTTGCTGCATGACCCACCCTTTCTTGAGATTGAGTTCACGGACAGGTTTCCTGACATTTTCTATTAGAATTTGCTGATATTATTCAGAACTCAGTTGCTTGATCAATGATGGTCAGCCGTCCTGCCCCACATGCAACAAAACGGGTCCAAATCCTGATATTTCCACCACTGTGTTCCACAAATGGTGTAATGTTTTTGTGCTGGAATGCAGTGTTTGTCCTTTTTCCTTCCTCCAATCCTACCACTTTGAGATCTTTTTTGTCTCATTCATCCACAATGATTCCAATAGTCTGTGATCTTCAGCAAACTGCAGATGGGTTGTAATGTTCTTTTTGGAGAGCAGCAACTCGTTCCTTGCAACTGCACACCACTGTCGCTCAGTCTTCTCCTGATGGTGGACTCATGAACATCAACATTAGCCAATGATGAGAAAGGCCTTCATTTACAGTGGTTACTCTATGAGCTCCTGGACTATTACACACCTTGCTCTTGGTGTGATCTTTGTTGGTCGAGTGCTGTTGGGGAGGGTAATGGTTTTGTAGCCTCCATTTGTACACAATCTGTCTGACTGTGGATTTGAGTTTTCTCCAGTTTTCACTTTAGAGGTTTTTGTAACCTTTTCCAGCCTGACGAGCATCATCATCTCTTCATGTCTGAAGGAAACCAGGTGCACTGCTTATCATGTACCAATAATATTCCTACAGTGAAGCATGGTGGTGGTAGCATCATGCTGTGAGGATGTTTTTCTGCAGCAGGAACTGGGAGACTAGTCAGAGTCGAGGGAAAGATGACTGCAGCGATGGACAGAGACATCCTTGATGATAACCTGCTCCAGTGGTTTCAGGACAACTCTGTCATTGAGTGGCCCAGCCTGGAACCCGATTGAACATCTCTAAGATGGAGATACCTAAAAATAGCTGTGCACCAAGGATTACCATCCAATCTGACGGTGCTTGACAGGTTGTGCAAAGAAGAACTTCCCAAAAACAGGTGCCAAGCATTTGGCATCATACCTAAAAAGGCTTGAGCCTGTAATTGCTGCCAAATGTGCTTCAGCAAAGTATTGAGCAAAGTCTGTGAAAATGTATGTTATGTTTTAGTTTAAATCTTTATATATAAATTGCAAGACCTTTTCTCACTTTATTGTTGTGGGGTATTGTGTGTAGAATTCTGAGGAAAAAATGAATTTAAAATAAAGCTGTAACATAAAATATGCAGAAGGTGAAGCAGTGTGAATACTATCTGGATGCTCTGTATGTAAAATTGGATCATTTTCCACAAAAAATAAATGAGAAATTGTAAAATTTGTCTCTCCTCATCTGTTAGGATGTGAAAATCTTATTTTATGTGGAAAATTCTAAAGATATATAGATAGATAGATAGATAGAGAGAGAGAGAGAGAGAGAGAGAGAGAGAGAGAGAGAAAGAGAGAGAGAGAGAGATAGTGCTTTTTGGCATTATATGGGAGGCAGCAAGCACCTTATCACAGCTTAATTAATGTGTAATTAATACTTTACACACCAAGGAAATCATTGTGAATAACAGTGTATTTTTATTTTGTTGAGCTTTTCCCGTCTTATTCTGAGTCGAGGTGGGTGCATTTAAGCTGGACAGCTTTGTCTCAGAACCAGGGAGAGAAATTTGTGACTGTTATATATCAGATTGAAAGGCGAGGCAGATTTATTTCACATTATTCAACACTGAAGCCTACTTTCACTGCTGCTTATATGAACTATGAATAATTAACATGTAGTTCAGAGGCATAAAACTAGGGCTGCAAAACTAATGGACTATAGCCCGTATTGCCCTGCAATATTACTGACTGCACGTGAACAAAATCTCAAATACTAAATATAGTTTGTTTTGGATTCCGAGTCAAAGGGGTTGAACTGTGTACTCCTGAAATGGGCAGTCGGAAAGCAGTCGTCTGCATATGAGAGTATTTTGACTCAGTGTGTTTAGAGTGGGGTTTTTTTTTTCTCGCAGTGGATTTTATTAAGTGTAGCCTAATTTGCATTTGAGACCACAATAACAATAACGCCGTCAAGTGTGATTCTCTCCTTCCTCTTCCGTGTGCCTTTATCATGATCATGAAACAGACTGACTCAAAGCTTAGCCTTTTTGAAGTCTGCATTCAAATTAGCTTTCCTGGAAATCTGAAATGCTTGTGCATCACTTTGAAAGGAAATCCTGTTTGTTCTGTTATTTTTTTTTATTTTTATTATTTTATAGTTTTGTTTAGAGGGTGGAGAGAATCTCAGCATGAAGGATTCCAGATCAGATCACTATAAAGTGGGGCAATCTGATCCTTATGGATCAGTGACATAGTAATAGTAAGTAATTATACTTGACCCACTGCGTTATGCACACACGGACCAGGGGGCAGTGAGCACACATGCCTGGAGCGGCGGGCAGCCCTATCTTCAGTGCCTTGCTCATTTCAGTCATGTCCTGCCAGTTCAGGGATTCGAACCACCAGGCCACGGCTGCCCCATATGACTATATCAATTAATGCTCAAAACAGACGCAAAGCAGCCTCAACTTAAAACCTTAACCTAACAAGAAAACTAGTCATAATCCAAACCATAAGATTCTAGTCCTTATTATTTAGTTTCACCACAATAGTTTGACTATTGTAGAATTTGTAGAACATCTATCGGGGACATCACCTTTCCTTTTAACAACACTCAATAAGAATCTGCGAACTGAGGACACCTCAGGATTCCTTCCCGTTCTTCCTTGATGTACAGCTTCATTTGCTCAACAGTACATTCACAGTCCTTTAAAATGCGTCTCACATTTTCAGTGTGAGACAGCTCTGGACTGTGCTGGACATGCACTCTTTAACTACCACTACGAAGCCGTGCTCTTGGAACACGTGCAGAATGTGGCTCGACGTTGTCTTGCTGAAATAAGCCGTGACATGAAAAAGGCGTTGCTTGGATGGCAGCATATGTTGCTCCAAAACCTGTATGCATTAATGGTTCCTTCACAGATGTGCCAGTTAGCCATGCCATGGGCACTAACACACCCCCATACCATCACAGATGCTGGCTTTTGAACTTTGTGCTGATAACAATCCGGACAGTCCTTTTCCTCTGTGGACCACAGGACACTTTTCCACCTTGCGTCAGTTCTTCTCAGATGAGCTCGTGCCCAGAGCGGCGTTTCTGGCTGCTGTTGATATATGGCCTCCCAACTTGCACTTGTTGATGGAGCGACGAGCTGTGTTCACTGACAGTGGTGTTTTGAAGTGTTCCTGAGCCCATGTGATAATATCTGTTACAGAACGATGTCGGTTTTTAACGCGGTGCTGTCTGAGGGATCAAAGGCCACAGGCAATCAGTGTTGGTTTTTCAGCCTTGCCACTTACTTGCAGAGGTTACGCCAGATTCTCTAAATCTTTTGATGATATTATGGACTGTAGATGATGAAATTCCTAAATTCCTTGCATTTATGTCGAGAGACTTTCTTAAACTGATGTATTTGCTCATGCAGTTGTTCACAGAGTGGTGAACTTCGCCCCATCCTTGCTTGTAAATGACTGAGCCTTTTGGAGATGATCCCTTTATATCCAGTAATGACACTCACCTGTTTCCTGTTAACCTGTTCACCTGTGGAATGTTCCAAACGGGTGTTCTTTCAGCATTGAAGATCTCTCCCTGTCTTTTGTTGCCCCTGTCCCACCTTTTTTGGAATGTGTTTCCGGCATCAAATTCAAACTGACTGAATATTTGCAAAAAAAATATTCCAGCTTCATTGGAATTGGGGTTGAAAACTGGAGTTTTTATACAAAAATGATAATATATATTGATTACTACTAAACCTGTGGTCTAATTATCTAAGTCTCAGTTATAGACACAGTCAAACATTAAAGACTAATATATATATACACTCCACAGTGCAGGCTAGAAAAAGTAAGTGAAGCTACAGGGGTTGGACAATGAAACTGAAACACCTGTCATTTTATTGTGGGAGGTTTCATGGTTAAATTGGAGCAGACTGGTGTCTAATCTTCATTAATTGCACCAGTAAGAGCAGAGTGTGAAGGTTCAATTAGCAGATAAGAGCACAGTTTTGCTCAAAATATTGTAATGAACACAACATTATGGGTGACATACCAGAGTTCAAAAGAGGACAAATTGTTGGTGCACGTGTTGCTGGCGCATCTGTGACCAGGACAGCAAGTCTTTGTTATTTATCAAGAGCCACGGTATCCAGGGTAACGTCAGCAAACCACCAAGAAGGACCAACCACATCCAACAGGATTAACTGGACGCAAGAGGATGTTGGGGTGTACTGGTCGCAAAAGGAGGCTCTAGTACACCATACTAATAAATGATTGTGGTCTTAAACCAGGTGTTTCAGTTTCATTGTCCAACCCCTGTGTATATTAATGACATCTCCAAGAGCTAATTGGCAAAATGTGTTTGTTAGAATTCAAGAAGGATAAATATGGGTTTCGTGTGGATTTATTTATGTAGTGTATGTAGTATTTGATTTGGTCAGAATGTATTTCTTTTTGATGTCTGTTTTTTCTGTTTGTATTTACAGCTTCAGACAACAGTCAACGCTTCCAAGAAACGTGCTTCGCTTTTGCATTAACGCCACAGCAAGTCCAACAGATCAGCGGCTCAATGTAAGTAGTCTGTCAATCTCGACTTGCATCCTGCTCACTAATTTAGAGCAGTCGGACAGTAAAGCAGCACTCTAATGGAGAACTCGGTTCTCTCTTACTGGCTTTGACGTTACACAGCTCATCTAATTTTGGACATTGTAGTTGGCTCCCTGTGTAGTTGGAATGCATCGATTTCATATTGGGGTCAGATATAGGTGCCATTATTGACTAAAATTAGCTGGATCAATTACGGGATAAAACGATCCAGTCAAAATCCAGAGGCCCTTATTTTGAAGTCTGCATTCCAATTTTTTTTAATGTTCATAACTCAGGATCAGAGTACCCTACTGATGTGGAACACATAACAAACCACAAGACCTAGCCTATCTATCCAGCATGATCATCAAGTATAAAGGAGTAATCTAGCTTGGATAACCAGAAGGGCAGAGGAGAAGGCAGCAGGCGATCTCACTCACAGTCACACAAAGACACACACAGCTGAATCCACAAATGTACCAAAAGTGTCCAAAATCAACTGATCACACATTTATAAACAATATATTTAAATATTCATAGTTAATTCTCACTTTTTAGTGAGCAATAAATAGCACGTCAATACATTTGTGTTATTTTGTTTCACAAAGTTAATGAAGTAATGTGTGTCAAACCTGATACCTTAAGTGTCTCCCACATGGTGAGATATATGGTTTATTAATTCAACAATGGTATGAGATCAGTGTCGGGTAACAACCGATATTCAAAGTTTATGTATCGTATTAGAAGTGAAAAAATCAAATTGGTGCAGCCCTACTATGTAGCACTTTTACGTCTGTATCGCAACTTAAAATGAAAGTATACGTTTTTCTTTCAGACTCTTACGTTGTTTCACAGAGTTATCAGATAAAAGAGGCAATGCAGTTATCATCTGTTTGCAGGGGCCATAGAGCATCACATGCTTTGATTGAAAATGGTTATTTCCTCATATTTATCTGTCAGACTGAACAAACACTTCATATTATGAACTGGTAATCAGTTTTGTAAACTGTGTCGCTCGTGATTTAGAAAGCGTTTCTTTCAGTAGGCTTTTGTTTAAAATGACTGATGTCTTTAAGCAGTGCTCTGGTGTTTATTCTCAGTGTAAAAACGTTACATAACACCCCTCAACACGCACCTTGTCTGTCACTGATTTTTAGATAGAATCTTTATGAAAATGAGCAGTTAATATGTAATGGGATTTTTTTTTTTTCATCCTCAGGGACATCTCGGGGACCAAATGTGACTTCACAGTACAAGTACAGTTACGGTAAGTGACCTATATGAACTCAAAGATCTAAATCAGCTTTGTATTTCTTAATACCCCAAAAATATATGATGTATACGCATACTTATGTTTTAATGTCACCAGGTTTTGCTTATCAGAAACCAGCTGTCCACAGGAAGACCACTTTCCTCCTAACCTCTGTGTAAAAGTCAATGGGAAGCCATGCAATCTTCCGGTGAGAATAAATAAATATATAACATCCACCAGATAAGCTCATGTATGCTTCATTGTTGTCAGATCAGTTGTAGTATAAAAATGTAAGATTGAGTCTATGGTGGTTAATTTTGTTGAACTCTAATTGCATGTGCCTAGGGCTACCTTCCTCCTACCAAAAACGGAGTCGAACCAAAGCGTCCCAGCAGACCCATTAACATTACCTCACTGGTCAGACTGTCAACCACCGTCCCCAACACCATCGTGGTGTCTTGGACGTCTGAAATCGGAAGGGTAGGTCCATCTCAGTATATAAATATATACCTCATTTTATTGTGGGAGGTTTCATGGTTAAATTGGAGCAGCCTGGTGGCCAATCTTCATTAATTGCACCAGTAAGAGCAGAGTGTGAAGGTTCAATTAGCAGGTAAGAGCACAGTTTTGCTCAAAATATTGTAATGCACACAACATTATGGGGGACATACCAGAGTTCAAAAGAGGACAAATTGTTGGTGCACGACTTGTTGGAGCATCTGTGACCAAGACAGCAAGTCTTTGTGATGTATCAAGAGCCAC
>CM067523.1:10056094-10257517 GCA_034509495.1 Acestrorhynchus altus | reverse complement strand
TGGGATGTTAAAATGTTCAGTAAATATTTTTAAATTGTAGTCTTGTAATTCTATCGTCAGTACTTCTCTACAGGGACTATACAAGCTGTGCGTGTGCATTTTCACATGTGTTTCAGCAATGGGTGCAACTTAAAGTAGCCGAATGCATTCATTAAAAGGGGTGGCCACAGACATCTGAACATAGTGTATGCTTGTGTGTGATGCAGGCAGTCATACCCATCAATGATGAGGTGTTCGTAAGGCGCCTTCTTGTCACAGACGGGACACACCCAGGTGGGCTTCTTCTCGTTCATCTGGATGTAGAGTGTGGCGTCAAAACACTGCAGGTGTGAACACGTCACCGCCCTGCATGGAATCATCAGCCGCATCTTCCCCAGCTGCAAAGAGCACGCGTGGATATGGAGGCAAAACACACGTCCAGCATGGAAACAGCGCGTACACACACACAGAGAAGGGTGTAGGATCAGTTTCACAAAAAAAGAGCACACACACTGTCTGTAGCAGTACATTGTACAAAAGTAAGTAGTACCTATTGTGCTTATACCTATAAGTACGTGTGACTGAGTTCTAAAATCTGGCAAATTCTAATTAATGAGGGTGACTGACAAATGAATCATCACTGAAGTATCTCCATTTCAAAACATCTGAACAAAGCTGAACAAGGCTCAAACCAGGCATTTCAAAACAGCAGCGTGAATTTTATAGCCTCAGATCTCATCAGGCTCTGGGTATCACACTGCAAGCATGGACTTGCAATCTAATCTAATGTGGAAAAAAGGTGTGCAGGCTTACCGGACACAGTAACGACACTCGTAGACTGGTTGTGGCGATTTCACTGTCAGGGTCTGCTGTTAATTTTTCTTTGACTGTAGAAAATAAGAAAACACATTATAATTATACAAAGGCTGTGAGAAAACATCAACTACATTATGAATTTTTATGTTTGTAACTCTACACAGTAGGTCTGAAATAAATTATTGTTTACAAAAATGACTAACTTCATAAGATTACTGACTGCTAACGCTGCATGTAAATAATGGGGCAAATCCATATTTTATATCCTTAATGTTAAATGTAATGAAGAGTAGATTGAATGTAACAGAGAAAAGAAATGTGTTGATTCATTATATTTCTAACCTTGTAAGAAGAGTTTGTAATTTTTCATATTCATGAAATATTCATCAATTTATTTTGTAGATTTCTGAGCTCAAATCACTAAATAATAACCATATTAGTACATTTTTGTTATTTATATGGTTACAGTGGGTCCGTTTCTGGAATATTCCTGATTTGACATGTACCAAAATGGTCTATTTTCACACAATTCCCATTTCATGTGAGTAGTTGGTGGTTACTGGACTTTTCTTTGCCCATTCAAATGCATTTTGACTAAAACTGTAGCACATTTGTACATAAATACAATAATCTTAAAAATAATGTTTCATCTTTCAATGAAGGCCTTTTGGAGATCAAGTCTTCAATTCACTTTTTGAAAGGAACAGAGATTTTGAGCAGGGGTATCCAAATTTTTGCATGCCACTGTAAACTCATTGTTCATATAGAAATTGGGCGAATTTACACGTTTGTCTGCCAATTACAGACAGAAGACAAATTTAAGTTAAATTATATTAAAAACTACTCAAACCTAATTTTACATGTCTAATATTTGATGTAAGACATACACACACACGTATATAAATACATGTCTGACCTTTCATTATGTGTGTGCATGTATGGCCATATATAAAACTATTTTCCTTTATAAATAATGTTCATCCTGATGTGAACCAGTAAAATCAAAAAGTACTGAAAACACTGCTTTTGGAATTTTCTATGAACACAGAAGTAGATCTCAAACCTACTCTAACCTAGATATGCAACTTCTACTCTCATCCACAAAAGCAGCTTAGCGGCAGCATGCTAACCCATAATTTACCAGGGTCTCTCGACAGCATGGTGATAAATTAGAAAAAGCAAGCTGAAGCATTTGGTACAACTGCCTTGAGCCCAGGTGCTATTAGACTAGAATTTATAACCTGTTGTGGCAATTACAGAAGCATTCTTTAAGCATTAACAAGCTGGCTCAGTTGGTTCATAGGCCGCTGAGTGCAATATGTTGCTCTCGAAAGTGTTTTGGAGACTTCAGCTGACGGAAGCATCAAATCTGAGAGACGTATCCACACATAACAACCTAATGTTGGATCCCTCTTAGTATAGAATAATTAGAGGCATTTAAGCATCATTTATGTATTTTCAAAACACTTTAACAAATGAAAAATGTCATAAATCTGATTAAATGAAGCATTGGCACAGCTTTCCAAGCTTGTTGACACTGATCCAATGAATTTATGACCTATGACCCTTGAGAAACACAGCTGTGTGATACAGTAACATATAATATCACAGGATTTAATGGTTATTTTCATGGTAAGTTTTGATTTTCACAATAGTTTGATAAAATGATCCAGATTCTTGAAAACTGCTACTGATACACTATCTTTTTTATTATTATTATTGTTTACCATTAGACATTTTATATATATATATATATATATATATATATATATATAGTATAATATAATAATAGTTAAATAATGTAGCTTTTGGTAATAAAATATTACAACTAACTATATATATATATATATATATATATATATAAAATGTCTAATGGTAAACAATAATAATAATAAAAAAGATAGTGTATCAGTAGCAGTTTTCAAGAATCTGGATCATTTTATCAAACTATTGTGAAAATCAAAACTTACCATGAAAATAACCATTAAATCCTGTGATATTATATGTTACTGTATCACACAGCTGTGTTTCTCAAGGGTCATAGGTCATAAATTCATTGGATCAGTGTCAACAAGCTTGGAAAGCTGTGCCAATGCTTCATTTAATCAGATTTATGACATTTTTCATTTGTTAAAGTGTTTTGAAAATACATAAATGATGCTTAAATGCCTCTAATTATTCTATACTAAGAGGGATCCAACATTAGGTTGTTATGTGTGGATACGTCTCTCAGATTTGATGCTTCCGTCAGCTGAAGTCTCCAAAACACTTTCGAGAGCAACATATTGCACTCAGCGGCCTATGAACCAACTGAGCCAGCTTGTTAATGCTTAAAGAATGCTTCTGTAATTGCCACAACAGGTTATAAATTCTAGTCTAATAGCACCTGGGCTCAAGGCAGTTGTACCAAATGCTTCAGCTTGCTTTTTCTAATTTATCACCATGCTGTCGAGAGACCCTGGTAAATTATGGGTTAGCATGCTGCCGCTAAGCTGCTTTTGTGGATGAGAGTAGAAGTTGCATATCTAGGTTAGAGTAGGTTTGAGATCTACTTCTGTGTTCATAGAAAATTCCAAAAGCAGTGTTTTCAGTACTTTTTGATTTTACTGGTTCACATCAGGATGAACATTATTTATAAAGGAAAATAGTTTTATATATGGCCATACATGCACACACATAATGAAAGGTCAGACATGTATTTATATACGTGTGTGTGTATGTCTTACATCAAATATTAGACATGTAAAATTAGGTTTGAGTAGTTTTTAATATAATTTAACTTAAATTTGTCTTCTGTCTGTAATTGGCAGACAAACGTGTAAATTCGCCCAATTTCTATATGAACAATGAGTTTACAGTGGCATGCAAAAATTTGGATACCCCTGCTCAAAATCTCTGTTCCTTTCAAAAAGTGAATTGAAGACTTGATCTCCAAAAGGCCTTCATTGAAAGATGAAACATTATTTTTAAGATTATTGTATTTATGTACAAATGTGCTACAGTTTTAGTCAAAATGCATTTGAATGGGCAAAGAAAAGTCCAGTAACCACCAACTACTCACATGAAATGGGAATTGTGTGAAAATAGACCATTTTGGTACATGTCAAATCAGGAATATTCCAGAAACGGACCCACTGTAACCATATAAATAACAAAAATGTACTAATATGGTTATTATTTAGTGATTTGAGCTCAGAAATCTACAAAATAAATTGATGAATATTTCATGAATATGAAAAATTACAAACTCTTCTTACAAGGTTAGAAATATAATGAATCAACACATTTCTTTTCTCTGTTACATTCAATCTACTCTTCATTACATTTAACATTAAGGATATAAAATATGGATTTGCCCCATTATTTACATGCAGCGTTAGCAGTCAGTAATCTTATGAAGTTAGTCATTTTTGTAAACAATAATTTATTTCAGACCTACTGTGTAGAGTTACAAACATAAAAATTCATAATGTAGTTGATGTTTTCTCACAGCCTTTGTATAATTATAATGTGTTTTCTTATTTTCTACAGTCAAAGAAAAATTAACAGCAGACCCTGACAGTGAAATCGCCACAACCAGTCTACGAGTGTCGTTACTGTGTCCGGTAAGCCTGCACACCTTTTTTCCACATTAGATTAGATTGCAAGTCCATGCTTGCAGTGTGATACCCAGAGCCTGATGAGATCTGAGGCTATAAAATTCACGCTGCTGTTTTGAAATGCCTGGTTTGAGCCTTGTTCAGCTTTGTTCAGATGTTTTGAAATGGAGATACTTCAGTGATGATTCATTTGTCAGTCACCCTCATTAATTAGAATTTGCCAGATTTTAGAACTCAGTCACACGTACTTATAGGTATAAGCACAATAGGTACTACTTACTTTTGTACAATGTACTGCTACAGACAGTGTGTGTGCTCTTTTTTTGTGAAACTGATCCTACACCCTTCTCTGTGTGTGTGTACGCGCTGTTTCCATGCTGGACGTGTGTTTTGCCTCCATATCCACGCGTGCTCTTTGCAGCTGGGGAAGATGCGGCTGATGATTCCATGCAGGGCGGTGACGTGTTCACACCTGCAGTGTTTTGACGCCACACTCTACATCCAGATGAACGAGAAGAAGCCCACCTGGGTGTGTCCCGTCTGTGACAAGAAGGCGCCTTACGAACACCTCATCATTGATGGGTATGACTGCCTGCATCACACACAAGCATACACTATGTTCAGATGTCTGTGGCCACCCCTTTTAATGAATGCATTCGGCTACTTTAAGTTGCACCCATTGCTGAAACACATGTGAAAATGCACACGCACAGCTTGTATAGTCCCTGTAGAGAAGTACTGACGATAGAATTACAAGACTACAATTTAAAAATATTTACTGAACATTTTAACATCCCAAGAGACACAACAACACAGCACAGAGTGTTGAAGTGTCAGCGGAACAGTGTTTGGAAACGGCCATTCTTGGGTAATATTCTGACATTTCAACCTTTAAGTGGGTGTGGTCCCACCAGTGGGATTTGCCATGGCTGATTTCTGGTTGGTACAGTCCAGCATGGGATTGGATTGACGTAGAATAGCTTTGATTGTGACACAACAAACAGTTGTAATTCCAGTTGTTTTATCTGTCCTGCTTCCCCCAGCAAACAGCAATGTTCTGTGTGAAAAACCAGTAGTGATGTATAGAGATGACCACTCCTAACTAAGGCTACTACATAGGCAGCTCACTAGCTTTTGAGTTAGACCTGGTGTCTCTACAACACTGCTGAAGCACAGCAATGCCAGTATTAATCAACATGAATCTCCCCGTCATACTGGACACACACGTGCTTGTTTAAACTCTGTGTTCAAATACACTGCTCATTGTTCGTAACACGGTGTTGACAAGTTTCACTTTGCTGACTGTGTCTCTGGTAATTTAACCATCTTGTCACATGACCTCAGTATAATCAGAACACAAACAAACATGGCTGCTCTCTCGAAGCCGGAGTTATGCTGTAGTTGGAATTGCTTGTTCTACCTTAAATAGTCCAGAAGCTACAGGCTCACTTCACACTGTTTACATTTGATTCATGTCATTAAAAAGTCTTTCTACAGTATAAAGTATTCTTTCTCTTATTCGCACGAAGACAGAACATGCTTGTTTTACTGTTTTCAGACGAATAATTTCTGTTGCAGAATATTTGGTGCATTCCATTTTGTGGGGTGAGATGTGAAGATTTGATGTGGGGTGATCATTATTCAACATCCTAACCTCAGTAATTCTATTGTTGCTGAATCAATCAAATTCTCACAGCAATGTTCCACAATTTATTAGGAGTCTTTCCTGTAGAGTAGTGCAATAGATTATGTTACTCCATCAAAACCAGGATTAACTCTCTTTAATAGCCTTGATGTTGTGTGTGTGTGTGTGTGTGTGTGTGTGTGTGTGTGTGTGTGTGTGTGTGTGTCTTTGTTTGTACAGGGACTGTTTTCATTTGTTTTGGAAGCTGGGCAGGTCATCTCTCCCCCTCCCTTTCTCACCCCTCATTGCATACATCTCTCTCTCACCACCTCTTCCTCTCTCATTTGCACTGCATCTTGTATGTTCTCACTGATTCTCACTCCCTCTATCGCTTGTTCTCATCCATCCATTCTCTCTCAGTCTCTCTCTCTGCGCTTTTCTCTCCCTCTCGCTGTTCATCTCTCACTTATTCTCTGCACTCTCACTCATTTGTTCTGACAATCTCGCATGCCCCCCCCCCTTTCTATTCATTTCCCAACATTCTCCCCTACTCACCCCCTCAATCCTTTATTCTGCTTTATTCACAGGAGTCTTATATTTTTAATTACTAGCACAATATATTAAATAAGCTTTTGCTTTAAGGTACATTAAAATACAAATGAAAGAACAAATCTATTAGTCAAACAAGCGACAGTAGGCAAAGTAATCATTCTCTGTCCTCTCTCTCTCTCTCTCTCTCTCTCTCTCTCTCTCTCTCTCTATATATATATATATATATCCTTCCTTCTCTTTTCTCTGTAGGTTGTTTATGGAGATTCTCAACAGCTGTGTAGACTGTGATGAGATTCAGTTTAAAGAAGATGGGAGTTGGGCCCCCATGAGGTCGAAAAAGGAGGTGCAGGAGGTGTCTGCTTCATGTAATGGTGTAGACGGTTAGTTCCTTATTGTGTTCTTCTTTGCTTTTCTGATTTAGAAATTGTTTATAAACAAATGAACTCATTTACAATAATGTTATAAATTTAGGACACTTTTGAACATGTTTTTGTAACATTTATACATATGGACGTTCATCTTCATTTTATATATTGAGAGATGGAGATTATATAACTAAACACATATAACTATAAACTAAAGAAATGTCTTTTAAAAATCATTTGCAGTTTCCTAATAGCTGGTATTTCCTCCACCGGCTGAAATAATGTCAGTTTCTCTTAGTTAATGCCAATTTCTGACATGGACTGGAACAAAGAGTTTCAGTATCTGATACAATAAAGATTTCATAGTGGTCTCTATGATGAGGAGATCTCTGCAAAGCAGACCCAAACCATTATACTTCCTCCTCCATGATACACAGTTGCTATGTGCCCAAATAATTCAACTTTGGATTCATCTGTCCAAAGCACATTTTAATCAGCTATCAAAATGAAGGATATTAAATCCCTTCCTTTATTCAAGGCTATTTCTTATTTAAAATATGTTTGTGTGTGTGTGTGGTTTGTCTGGCTTGGCCTTGTTAATAACACAGAGGGTCTATATAACAGCATTCCCACTGAGCACATGCTGAAAAACAATGAATATGGTGCATAAAAAGAGGGATGTATAATAGTAACTGAAAGGCCTCTTAAGTAGATTGAACAGTTATAGTGTAGAGAAGACTTTTAGTAATACAATAAAAATAAATAAAAATAGGCTGTATATGCAATGCATTTTTTTCTTTAACCAAACACATTCATCTCCAGGACCTCAGAAACAACTGTAGAATAGAAAACGGGTAGAAATGCTTTTTACTAACTGATCCCTAGTTTCTTCCAAAGTCTCCAAAACTCCAAATCTAAAGTTTCTGAACTCTATAAAAATCTTGCTTCATTCTTTGTCTTAATGTGTGGTGTGAAAGTGATACTATATGTTTCGAATTGCCCGACTGAATCTAGATTGTATCCAGATTGTTTTTTGGTACGTTTCAATTATGCTTACATTCAGATCGCAGTCTGGATGCTGTGGCCACACATCAGATTTCAAGATGTCGTTGCGTCATTCGCAATGCAACAAATAAAGACCATGTCAAATCCAGAGTGGTGAAAATTTGGGTAAGTGTGTGGCACCAGCATAGCTATGTAGTTGATTGTAGGTTGATAAGTAGTGCGATTACCTGCGTGGTTATCACAGCAGGTTGGTTTCCAAATCCTATCTGATCATTTGTGAATAACAGAGCTGACAGTCATCTCAATATATTTGATTTGAGGTCTGATTTGCCTGCAGTCTGATTAAATTAGGTGTATTATTTCAGGGCATCTGATTAAACACCATTTTCACTCATGTCAGACTTTCATTTCACAGAATTAAAAGCCTGTTTTCAGAAAACATAATCATGTTTTTATTATTGATAACTGTCACATTGATCCCAGCTGTTTTAACTATGCTAATAATAGTATACAATGTATAGCTATTTACCTGTGTAACACATGACCTTTCCTTGCTCATAGTTTTTCTAATTCAGTTTAATTATATTTTTATAATTTGTCTTTCTCCTTTCTTTCGACTTTTACCTGACCAACTATATCTTTCCATCATTGGCTAAATTAGCACATGTCTCAATCTTATTGAGGTTTTCATCATATGTTCACCTTTCTTTGGCTTTGGGGAGTTTTTTAATCCTCAAAGTAAATGGGTTTCAAGACTGATTAGGAGAATGTCAAGTATGCTGGAGTTATATTAAAACTTTGTAAATTGCCTGTCAGAAAATGTGAAAGGCATTAGTCATCCAATTAAGCCCAAAAATCCTTCATCAAGTACAATATTGGAGCAAAGTTCTTTTTAGAAGAGCCACTGAAATGACTTTGAACATCTGAAACTTCAAAGTAATGGATCTAAAGTGGCCAATGATGGTTAGCAGGTCCAGTAATTGGGTTGGTCTGCGTGGTACTAGTTATAGTTACCTGAGGTTTATACAAATAACCAGTAATATCAACTTTATTGTATGAACATAAACTGTGCAGTGATTATTGAGCTCCTTATTGTGATGCACTTTATTGTGAATTGAAAAATAATTTTTAATACTATAAAATCTATAAAAGCCATAATAATAAATAGTAAAATAATAATAATAATAATAATAATAATAATAATAATAATTGGACATTTGATCTTCATTTGATCTATATTGAGAGTTTGAGGTTATTTAACAAATCACATAAATCTGAAGAAACATTCATCATCATGTTTGAATGATCAGAAATGAAAAGTGACTAAAATAACTAAAGTAACTAAAATTAGAATCAGGTGCAGCACATCAGTTGCAAATGGTTGGACCGTAGTCAGAGAGGACTTAAGAAGCTTATTTAAAATTCAGACATTGATTTACAGGTAACTCTTGCAGCAGTTGATGTCAAAGTGCAGAATCTGTTTTCATGGAACGTGTGTAAGAACACACTTGTTGCCAAAAAAAGACCAGGCCATCACCTAGACACAGTCCAGGACTTCTGGAACAATGTGGTTTGAACAGATGAATCCAAAGTTGAATTATGTGGGCACGTATGATATGACACAAACAGAACACAGCTTTTGACTGTGAAGCATGGCGGTGGAATTATGGTTTAGGGCTGCTTTGCTGCAGCAGGACCTGGAAAGCTCTCCATCATAGAAACCAATATGAAATCTTTATTCTTTGAAATGAGGCTCGAGTCTGTTCAAAGACTGATGTGGAAACATCACATAGTTAAAAGAATTCTGCATGCAGTTGTGACGGAAATCATTCTTTCAATTGATGTCAAACACTGTTATTACTATCGTAGGAAATATCTCATTGAAATAGAAATAGCAGCTCTTAGGATATTTGCATTTTCAGAATCAGAATTCCTTTATTCATCCCAAAGGGAAATTGCACATTCTTACAGCTACACCTGTCGATATAAAATATAAAATAGAATAGAGATTAAAAAAAAAATAATAATAAAAATAACAAACAGTAATGAAAAGAATAAGCAGAATAAACACTTTGAAAATATATGCTTGTTAAATTACTTATGAAAAACCCAATGGTTATGTTAATAAATCATATATACATATATATAATATGTTTTATATTAATTACACTTAATGACATTTCAAGTCTTTGTTTTTTTTTTTTTGTTTTTTTTTTTGTTTGTTTTTTTTACTGGTGATCAATTGACTTTTTGCTCATGAAAACAGAAATCCAGAATCTCAAAATATTAGAAACAATTTCATTTCAATTTGAGTAATTACTAATCATAGTATCAACTTAAAAAAAAATAGCTTGAAATATGTCACTTTAAATAAAATATTTAATTTTTTTTTATTAAATTGTTAAAAAACTTTTTTCACTGTATTAATTTTTTTTAGTTATAGTATAACTTTAAAAGGACTTTGTATGAATCGAGGATTGATGTAAATGCAGAGAAATGCAAACGTGAATATTCTTTCTGTCTTTTCTCCTTGTGTTCGTTCGGGCAGGTGGGTGTCGAACATCAGTATCGGAGCAGAAATCCAACTCGCACACGAACAGCAACAGTAAGAAAGTGGAAGTGATCGACCTGACTCTAGACAGCTCGTCTGAGGACGAGGAGGACGAAGAGCCCCCTCCGAAACGAAACTGCCCCTCCCTTTCGCCCACCTCCCCACAGATGAATAAGGGGTATGAAAGGCATGCTCTGAATTCTCTTCATCCAGGTTTAGATAAATAAGTACTGCACTCACTAAAACGTCAATCTTGTGATTATTTATATCTTTCTGTAATGTTTTTATAATATTGTGTGCATGTGTGTTTTTAAGGGTGTTGAATCTGTGTACGCAACCATCTCCTGTAAGTCGAACTCCCAGTATGCCTCAAGTGGAGACCAACTACATCCCCCCACCACCACCCCTTATACAGGACTACCGGCACTACTACCCTACTCCCAATGACCTGTCAGGTACACACAGTGTAAACACATCCATATAAATATGAAGGAAGTAACAGTGACGATCTGCACCAATCAGCCATAGCATTAAAACCACTGACAGGTGAAGTAAAGAACTGTACTTTGCAGAGACCCCTTCTGTGGCAAAAACAGCTGCAAGTTGCTTTGGATAAGTCTGTGAGCCACATCTTGCCACTGGGATTTGCCCATTCCTCAAGTCAAAACTGTTCCAGAAACTTCTAGTTTGATGGTTTCTGCTGGTAAACAGAAATCTTCAAGTCTGATCACACATTCTCAATTGGATTACGTTCTGGGTTTTAACGAGGTCATTCAAATACATTTACATGATTCCCCTGCTGAAAAACATTCCCACAGCACGATGCTGCCGCCACCATGTTTCACTGTGGGGATGGTTTTCTTGAGGTGATGAGATGTGTAGGTTTTGCACCAGACATAGTGGCTGAAAAGTTTAATTTTGGTCTCATATGACCAGAGCACCTTCCTCCATACATTTGGGGAGTCTCCTACATGCCTTTTGGCAAACTCAAAACAAGCCTTTATATTTTTGTTTGTAAGTAAAGGCTATTTTCAGGCCACTCTTCCATAAAGTCCAGCTCTATGGACTGTACAGCTTATCGTGGATGTATGGACAGATACTCCAGTCTCTGCCTGGGAACTCTGCAGCACCTACAATGTTACCTTTCGTCTCTGTACTGCACCTCTATTTAATGCCCTCCTTGCTTGGTCTGAGGTTTTTGGTGGGCGGGGTTGTCCCGGCAGGTTTGTTGTGGTACCATATTCTTTCCATTTGATGAGAATTGATTTGATGGTGTTCCGGGGGGATGGTCAGAGATTTGACTATTTTTAATAACCCAACCTTGACTTGTTTGAAGATCTCCATAGTCTTCATGTTACTGTTTGGTTAGTGGTACCTCTTGCTTAATGGCATTTGGGGCCTTTCAGAGAAGGTGTGTTTATACTGACAGATCATGTGACACAGTGCACAGAGGTGGACATAATTTCATTAAGCATGTGACTTCTGAAGATAATTGTTTGCACCAGAACTACCTTGGGGTTTCATAGCGATGAATACATATGCACATGCCAATTTTCAGGGTTTTTTTCCCCAAATCTATATTTTTATATTTTTATATTTTTCTCATTTCACTTCACAAGCTTAAGAGTATTTTGTGCAGAAACAAACAAGCAATAAAAAAAAAACAAACAAACAAACATTTAAATACAGGTTGTTAAGTAAGAAAACGCCAAGAGGGGTGAATAATTTCGCAAGGCACCGTACACAGTGTCCTCCATAATATCTAAGCTGTTATTATATTCACATCATGGAATCATGCAGGGTTTTTTTTTTTTTTTACTTCGAGGCAACTAATTAAACAGATCAACTAAAAACTATGTAAATCAATTCTTAATTTAATCATGTAGTTGTTTGCTGTATTTTAAGTTGAGTAATTTTTCTTTTTAAACGTTAGTTTAAAGCCATGGCTTTGGCGCCCCCTTTAGTTTGGTGTATGTTTGCATGATAAATGCTGCTTTCCTCCATGTGGAATTCTTTCAGCTGTGTGATGTTTCTGTGTCATTGTTGGTGCTAAAGAAAGTCCTCACAAGTGAACAGCATAACCATCTATGTTTTCTTTCTGTTTTAAACAGATCTGAACTTTTTCTCCTTTTTACAAGGAGAGAATCATCAGGTAAGACAGGATGCCTGTAATTTCCAGAGAACAAAAGTACACCATGTGCAGTGTTGTTTCAGTACAGATTGAAAACCTCGTTTCTATTTTTGCTCCCCTCTCAGCACTATAACATGGTGATGGCAGCGGCCGCCTCAGCATCAGAAGACCATGATCTTCTCCTGAATCGTTTCCTGCCCTACAGTTCTTCTCAGCTCTTTCTGGACCCACCCAGCACCCCGGTCAGCAGCAGCGCTGTCCACGCCCCAGTTAACGTCAACCGCAGCAATAGCAGCAGCTCTAGCGGCAGTCTGGTGTCATCCGGCAGCCTGCGGGAAACCCACGGCTTGCCCGCCGTTTCCCGCTCAGCTTCCGAGACAGCCATGGCGTCCGCCATCTACGGCTCCATCCCAGATGTTATCTCCTTAGACTGATCCACGTTCCCCTTCTCCGAGAACCAAACAGACTGGAACGCTTGGCTTTGGCAGGATCAACACAAATGCGAAAGGAGGTCAATAAGGAAAGCGAAGGGTGTTTTTTCTGTTTTTCCACAACGATGACGAACGTTGCCGTGTACAGAGAACAAATATATTTTCAGTTTTACTTTTTGTATATATAAACTCAGATGACCTTTTTTTCCTATTCTGCGAATAACGACTGGGTTTTCTTTTGTTTCTGTTTTCTTGAAAGGAAAAAAAATACTTTCCTGATTTTTGTCACCAGTCTGCATTTTGTCCCCTTAATTATATTATTATTATATTTTATATCTTTTTTTTTGTTTGTTTGTTGTTGTTTTTTTTTTTTCTTTTTTTAAGCACATTACATTCAGTATCATTTCTAATTCCACATCAAAGGCGCAGCCCTCCCACACAAGGACTTTGTTGTCCTTCAGCCAGTTGGTCGTCCACATCTCCAGATGGACCCAGGCATGCTTCTCTGCTCAGACTTGACTTGACTCTCCAGAGCTGGCAGTATTTTTTCAACTCGCAGATGGTTTTGTAATACTTTTAAATTATATGAAGTATATGAACTGTTAACAAGCATTCCTTTACCTTCAGGAATATGCTACGGAGAACGGATCGATGACGACTGATTGCCATGTTGTTTCTTAAATGCTTATTTATACTTTAGGGCAGCAGATGGATTGTGCTCTTCTTGTGTTGTCATGTGTCTGTCTTAGGAAATCTTAAAAGAGAATTTGTGCAAAATTTAATTTTTTGATTTCTCAGACCACTTTCTTCTTCTCTTATTTTGATTGCACACAGCCAAAAGCTACACCACAGGAAATCATCCTCGTCTTTCCTTTCTTCTTTATTTCTTTTTTTCTTTCTCGATTTCTGTCTTGCTGGAGCCTCTCTCTCTAGTGCAGTGTTTGGGACTCATCTTGTGTATTTTTCTCTCTTTTTGCTTGTGTTTGTGCAAGATAACAAAAGAAGAGATTCTGTGCAGGACATGTTTTTGGATTTCTGATGGAGGAGAAACAGATGAAAAGGCTTGGTTAGTCGGATTCCCTTTTGCAAAGCAGTTAAAGAAGAGGACTCTGTCTTAAGTAGGGCTGGATCACCACTGATTTCTCAAATCAATTTGATTCCTATTCACAATTTGATTCAATTCATGATTAGATTCAATCTTGTATTTATTAATTTACACACATTTTACTTACAATAAACGATTATTAACTTCACCTCAATGACTTGTAGCGCTAAAGTATGCTACTGGACTAGCTAGCATATAAGCTAATCAGTGCTATTCACTCTGTTCATTACAAAATGTGTCAAAACAGATTTTATGGGATCAAATCTACTGAAAATGAAGCTGTTCTGCCTCACAGGCGCTGTCTGTGCTGTGACTGAGAATCATTACCATGGTTCTCTCAACATGTGAAAACAACCCATATAAGAGTAGAGTGGGTGTTTTACCACGTTACCCTTTCATAATCCCACACTAAGAACTGCAAGTTCATGCTGTTATTCGAATTTTTTAATGGGTGGGCCATCAAGGCTTGAAGTTATTTCTGCATCTTTCACAACAATCTTTAAGTATATTTTGTTTCAATCTTTATTTAATTTGAAAAGTAGACAGTTTGCAGTTTCTGAACGTCTGTTTATTATGTTTCTTGGACAAAAACTCAGAGATATTTAGGAAAAGGATGTTTTTTTCCCACCGGCAGGAGCAGCGACTTCAGAGGGTTAAAAATCAATCTTGGGTTTATATGAATCGATGTCGGGTTACTGAAATGAAGCTCGATTTGAACGGAAAATCATTTTGTTTTTTAAAGGAATAATTCTGCATTCTAATTCAATAATTCAAATTTTTCTGTTGTGCCTGTCTGCATATGGCTGATTACAAATGACAGTAATTCCCTGTAGTCTGGAACAGAAATCATCAGAACCTGCCTGTTGACCCTAACTCTAAGCTGTATGTGTGTCCAAAGATGTTTCTGTTCTTTTACTGAGTGCAGTCTAATGTATTACAGCTGGCGTTTGTGGTAATTCAGCCTCTGCTGGAAATCAGGAAGAAGCACTGGAGTATTCTTTAAATACAGCTTCTACACTCTTAAAAGTCAAGTGCTTCAAATGATTATTTGAGCAGTGCCATAGAAGACAAATGTGAATGTGAAGAACCTTTAAATTGGTAAAGAACCTTTATATCATGTGATATAGACCATTGTTTCTCAGCCCTGGTCGTGGAGACAGCCCTGCCCTGCATGTTTTAACTTGAACACACCCCCTGCAACTCTAAAGGGCTCGTTAATGGGCTGATTAGTTGAATTGAGTGTGGAGCAGGGAAGGCTCTAAAGGTGCCTCCACCACCAGGGTTGAGACACTTTTTCAGATCTTCAAATGGTTCTTCAACTGCACACATCTATTACAGATCTGTTTCTCCTATGGCAGGGCTTCCCAACTTTTGCAACTTGTGGTCCACACACACATTTAATCAACCGTTGCAATTTTTGTCAATTATATTTTACCAAACGGTAGTTTTCAGTATGTTTGTTAGATGTGTGTCTATAACTGATTTTAAATCTTTGACATGGCTGAGTCACAGCTTTTCTCATAGACAAAAAAAAATACATTATTTAACAATATCCACAGTTTATAGAGGCACCCATAGGATATTCAGCACCTGCTGCTGAAATGGAAAGATCTGGAATTTTGACAAATTATGATTTGTTCTCCGTTCCACAAAGACAACAGTGATAAAATGCTAAAACCTGCTGAATATTCAGTATTAATCTTACTTTATCATTTTCTGCTGGTGCACGTGAAGCGCCTAGCATCAGGTACTCACTGTTCCTTAAGTTTTGTTTGTTTGCTTGTTTCCTTGTTTGTGGGTTTTTTTAATTTTTATTATTTACCTTTTTTTGAGGGTACTGTAGCCTCAATTATATATGTCAGTGTTTCTCATCCATGGTCCTGGATGCACCCCTGCTCTGCAGGCTGTATCTACACAAGGGTTTGTGAATGAGCTTGATGAGTTGTCAGCTGTGTTTGGAGCAGGGAAGTCTCTAAAATATGCAGGGTAGGGGTGCCTCCAGTACTAGGTTTGAGAAACACTGATTTATGTAGTATCTGACACAGCTTAAATTGTTTGTTTAAATATCTATAGATACTGGAAGCACTTTCAATTTGTTCAACAGAAAAAAAGATCATTTTTGGCAGACATTCGCCTAGTAGTACCACTGCAGTCCACTGGGGGGGCCCAGCCCACAGATTGAAGACCGCTGTCCTGTGGCATCGCTCAAATTTTCATTTAACTCGAGGCATCTTTTTCAGTCCATCGTTGGTTTGTTTGGGACCAGTCGTTCAGTGGTCCTCAGACCCACATGCAGGTCTTGTGAAACAGCTCTCCTTGCATGTTCTTGTGACTAGAAACCACAACTGGATTTTGGCCTTTATTAAAAAAAGGAGCTATAGGAGGATACTGTATGTAGGAACGCAGACCAGAACTGATAAAAACAGAACAAACTTTTTTTATAAACCACTAAAAATGCCTGCATCTCTGTCAGCACATTACATGATGTCCTGACCTGGATGTGTTTGACTGTTACAGCCCAACACTTACTGAGTTACAAAGGAAAATATATTTATTTAATGAGTAATTTAAATTAATAAAGCTTAGGTCACTGTTGTGGCCTGACATGATTCAGGCTATTAATATAAGGCCTCTTGTCAGCCTACCTAGGTGTGTGTGTGTGCGTGTGCGTGTGCGTGTGTGTGTGTGAGCGCAAGCTTTGTTAAGTTTTTTGGGCCTAAGCAGTTTCCAGATTGTGTCCCAAATAATCTCTCTCTGGACCACATTTGCTCTAGATTTAAAAAAGAAACTGTCAGAATTCTTGTGTTTTGTGATTGAACACTGAAAAAAAAAACATACTTTGAATTTACTTGATGCAAAAGTGTACAGTATTCATGTTCACACATGAAAAAAAGATGTTAGTGGAGATCAGTTAGAGCAGGAAATGTATTCCAGGATAATGTAAACAAACTGTTGATGAAAAAGAAGGAAGAAGTAGCGACATGCAAACATGTAGACAGACAGGTTGCCATGTGATGGCACAAACACATTAAAAAAAACTAGGTTCAGAAGATGATATGAGAAAAATACAGCAAAAAATGTATTACAGAAAAATAAAAACAATAATTGGTTACCAAACAATATCAGCATGACATCAAATGTAAACATTCATTCACTTTGGCAAAAAAGAGTGAAATGAGATATACAGCGGTTTCTTTATTAATGCTGAAATCCATTTTGCTGATCAGATTCCTCTTAAAATTGGAGTTTCAATCTTAATGATGCTTAACCCAGACATATATACACACACACACACACACACATGACTGAAGTTTCCACTCACTGCCAATTAACTGACGGCCAGAGACCCCCTGCAATATATTTCCTGTCACTATTTATTTTCCACATCAGGGGTTGAAGGACATCAAGGAAGGCAATTAATCAATGTTAATCATATCAATGTATTATTATTATTATTATTATTATTATTATTAATAATAATAATTAATTAATCATAATTAACTGATGTTACTACTTTGTTTCCGGGCAACATTAGGCCCTGTGATTTTAGAAAACTAAAATTGTGAAAACTTTTTTTTGGTCACAGAAAATTCTAAATTTGTTTTATTACAAATATTTAAAGCTCTGTTTAGATTTAGAATCCGTCGGAGCTCAGAGTGGCGCAGCAGTCTTAAAATTGAACACAGGTTCGAATCCCTGGTCATGCTGCTTTCCATCAGTCGCCAGAGTCTGAGAGAGCAGAACTGGCCATGCTCTCACTGGATGGGAAGATGGCGCTCTCTCTCCACAATGAGCACAATGCTGGCTGGCATAAGTGTCACAAGTTAGCTTCTTTTTGGAGCTTGTAGGGATCCAGTGCTTTCCTCTGAACTTGCTGCTTAACAGTGAAAAGAGGAGGTGGCTGGATTCACGTGCATCAGTGGAAGCTTGTGCTTGTTTTTCAAATTGGAGTAAAATATAAATTCTTAAAGTAGATCATAGGTATTTTTTTTTACTTGCGTAGTACACAACATAGGGAGTAGTGTGTAATTTGGGATTAAACCCTTCTTTTCATCATGGTGTCCCTCTTTATGAGGTACTATGAGTATGAGGTACTATCGCCCCCATGCTCACAAGCATATTCATCTCTGTGGATGGAAATTTGTTTTAAAAATGGAGGGAGGGAATTCTCTGTACATGTGGACGTAGCCTTAGGCCTAGATCTGAACTGGATCTGCAGTCTGACTTTTAATGTTCGTCCCAGTTTAGAGAAAAGCCCGAGCTTTATTAACAGCCATAAGCGGACTCCTACAGATGGCAGCTTCTTGTATGTTTGGCTCCTGTGGTTTGCAAGGCAGTTGTGAAGCTATGTCTCAGACTCTGTTAGAGACTAGTAATGTTTACTGAAGTAGATGATGCGGAGCTTGTCATGTCCATTAACAGACCAACCAACATTCAGTCAATCGGTGGTTGCTGTGGGAAACTGAGTTTTTATTTATTTTGGATGTTTTTGGGTGGTTTTTTTTTTTTGCATCCCTTCTTAAAGCAAAAGCAGTTGTTACAAAGATCACGTCTGTTTAAAGCTACGAGCTTTGGCTTTGACGTGGCTCAAGTAGCCTTCGTAACTGGTTATGGGAGCCCAAAGGGAACGAGTCAGTCTGACGTGAATATATCAGAATATATCATTGTTGTTGACCAGTATTCCAAAGCTATTTTGTCTAACTCCCTTCACCTGTATGTAAAGTTACATGTATTTGGGATGGTTTGTTACATACGAATGACGCCAAGCTAGATTTGATACCGTCTTTTTGATGAAATGAACTTGATGTCAGTGTTTTGCAACAATTGCTAAAGGGAAAGGTTCCGGGGGTTGGAGGTGTGCGTGAGAAAGTGCGTTTGTGTGTTGGGGTTTTGATGTACATGGCCGTTCCCGTGATGTGTGTTTTGTGTTCTGAAGTGGGATTCCAGAGCATCACGTTGAAATGATCTCGATATATTTTTAGATGCGAAAACTGTGCTACAAGTGGACATGATGTTGAAGTCGTTCAGAATATTTTTTTTTTTTTTTTTTTTGTCTCTCTTTTATTATTTTCCATTTCACATAAGCTGACATCTGCGCTCACTGCCTTAAAACTCACTCACTTTGTCTGTGGCATGTCCTTACGAGAGAAAAAGCGGCTTTTTAAGGAGATGTGGAAGAAATATTGTACAGTAGAACAATGTTGGTTTGTATAAAGTACTAAGGAAAAAATATTTATTACATGCATTGGAAGAAATTGTTTACTTAATGAATGTTACCTGTTTATTTAGAGATGTTTAGATGTAATAAATGCATTGAGTTAAATTTGACTGTGTTTTCTTCTTCTGTCTTTCAGGGCAGCGGGTGTAGCATTAAAACGTCACATACATAGTACAGTCATGAAAAACTGAAGACACCCCATGAACACCTCTAACATATCTACACATAGACACTTGATCTTCATTGAAACTATATCGGTAGATGGAGGTGATACAACAAAGCGAGAAAAGCCTTTTAAACACAATTTGTAAAAAGTAACTGATAGACATTCAATGTTCTTGAGAGAAAAAAAGTTTTATTACATTTATTACAACTTAAAAGGCTTAATTAGGATCAGGTGCTGAAAATGATTAGACCATTGTCGGAGAGGTCTCGTTCAAACTCCACACATTAGTTTGGTTTGCTCTTGATTGTTGAAGTGAGTGGTATCACCAGAGCTCTCTGAGTTGTGCAGAAAGAAGGTTGTAGATGCAGATAAAACTGGGAAGGGATTAAAATATCCATTAGAAATCAGACGCTCTACTGTCCAGAAATCATTTACAAATAAAGAACATTTAAATCAAGGCCAGGTCAGTCTAAGAGCAGTTTGCAAGATGCATAAAGAAAGCCTCCAACCCTAAAACGTCCAATCAAATTACGTTTTATTGTAACATCACATTACAAGTGTGCATGTAAGTGCAGGTCCCTCACAGAAGTAAAACAGATGCATAAAAAACAGAAGAAAATAAAGATAAAGATAAGAATATTCTTTTGTACACATTAACTTACACTATACATACATTATTGCATTCTTGAATGCCATCACAGGACTCACATCAATGAGTTTGGACAGATGAATCTCAAGTTGAATTCTTTGGGCACAGTAACAGAAGACATGTTTAACCAAACACAGCATTTGAACACAAGAACCTCAAACCAACTGTGAAGCATGGGGGGGGGTGCAAGTGTCTTGGTTTAGGGCTGCTTTGCTGCAGTAGGCCCTGGAGATCTCTCCTTCATAGAAACCACTATTTAAAACTATATGAATATAACATATTGACTCGTTCACCATTACTTCTTAATCTGTTTGATTTGTTTATTTTAAAGCATTGATCCTGCTTTTGTTGAGTGACGCTCTCTACTCTCCAGGGAAGACTTGGTACTAGATTGTGGAACAAACCTTTTTACAAAAAAGACTTAAATATCCATGTTGAAGAGCAGTTCATGCATCCGCATGCATTCATTAGTTGTCCTGACCTATAATGATACATTGGCTTCAATAAAGAACCCTCGAAGAACCCCCTTTAAAAAGCACATGCAGAAGGGCTGGGGTTCAGAACAGACCCAATAGTATTCACTGTTTAACTGGCTGTAAGGTCAGCCTCAAGCAGCAGGTGGCAGTAAATACTCAGTGTTATGGACTGTTTAGACTTTTGCCGAAAATGCAAAATCTTGGAAGAGATGAAAAATCCTTTTTCTTTTTATTTGGAAAAGAAACATTTACAGTGGTGTGAGAAAAGTATTTGCCCCTTACAGATTTCCTTTGGTTTTACTTTTTTGTCCGATGTGTCAGATGATCAAAATTTCAATGTCAGGCAAAGATAAACCGAGTGAATAAAATGGGGTTTTTTTGTATTTCAATGAAGATTCTCTTTATCAGGGGAGTGAAGCTATCCAAACTAACCTGGCCCTTCGTAACAAAATGCCCCTGAACCTAATGGTTGTACCTCCCTGCAATTGTTGCTGCCAAGCATTTGTGATAAATGGCAATGAGTTGTTCATATCTTTCACTTTTTTCACTACTCTTCTTTGCAAAATTGTTTTAATTCAGCCACATTGGAGGGTTCCCAAGCATGAACGGCCTGTTTAAGGCCACATCATCTCAATCTGGTTTTAGTCTGTACTTTAATAAGGTGCTTTGGATCATTGTCTTGATGCAGAACCCAAGTACCTTTGATCTTAAGGTCACAAACTGATGGCTGGACATTCTCCTTCAGGATTTTCTGCTAGAGAACAGAATTCATGGTTCCAACAATTATGCAAGTGGTCAAGGTCCCAAAGCAGCAAAGCAGCCCCAGACTATCATACTACCACCACCATGTTTGACTGTTGGTATGATGTTCTTTTTCTGAAATGCTAAAAAGAGTTAGTTTCACACGAGATGTAACGGGATGCACAGCCTCTGCACATCCCAAAAGTCTTTGGGATTATCAAGAGGTTTTTTCAAGAGGTCAATGTGAGCCAGGCCTTTTTTCTTTGCGGTCAGCAGTGTTTTTCATCTTGGAACTCTCCCACTTTTGCCCCCTCTCTTTCTCATTGTTGAATTATAAACACTGATCATAAAGGAGTCCTGCAGTGCTTTAGATGTTCTGGGTTGTTGTTTTTTTTGTGATGACCTGAGGTCATTGATGGACTCCTGGAGTAATTTTGATAGGCTGACCACTCCTGGGAAGGTTCACCACTGTTTCATGTTTTTTTTTTTTTTTCCATTTGTAGATAATAGCTCTCACTGTTTACTTCATGATGTCAGACAGTTTTGATTTAAATGATTTCTTGATTCTACAGGTCCAGCAGTAATCAGGCTAGAGACAAGTCTTGAAGAACCACTGTTTAAGAGTATACAGTACATCACTAAGACATAACAGAACTCTAAGCCTTTACACAAGTTTATTAGGTACACCTATACTGGGGGTACCTTCACTGGCCATGAATGGCCAAAAAAACCTACCATGTACAGTGGTGCTTGAAAGTTCTTTTAAAATCTTTTAGAAATATCCATATTTCTGAATAAATGTGACCTATTATGCTTGCTTATTTATTTATTGGGGTAAATGATCTAATATTACACACAGGGGTTGGACAATGTACATGAAACCCCTGTTATTTTAGTGTGGGAGGTTTCATGGTTAAATTGGAGCAGCCTGGTGGCCAATCTTCATTAATTGCAGCAGTAAGAGCAGAGTGTGAAGGTTCAATTAGCAGGTAAGAGCACAGTTTTGCTCAAAATATTGCAATGCACACAACATTATGGGGGACATACCAGAGTTCAAAAGAGGACAAATTGTTGGTGCACGTCTTGCTGGCGCATCTGTGACCAAGACAGCAAGTCTTTGTGATGTATCAAGAGCCACGTCAAGCACCACCAGAAGGACCAACCATCCAACAAGTTCACTGTGGTGTAAGAAGGAAGCTGTCTGAAAAGGATGTTCGGGTGCTAACCGGGATGTATCAAAAATGTCATTCCCAAGACGAATTGACACTGTATTGGCTGCAAAAGGAGGCTCTAGTACACCATACTAATAAATTATTGTGGTCTAAAACCAGGTGTTTCAGTTTCATTGTCCAACCCCTGTATCTGTAAATGTTTAATTTCATTATCTGCTGTGACCCCATTGCATGGCGAAGCTACCATAAACATTTCCACTAACTGATGATTAGTCTTGCACATTAGATTTATGGACATTTAGCCCATTCCTACAAAACAACTTCAGCTCTGTTATGTTGGTGCATTTCCTCCAGTGAACTACTGTTTCAGGTCCTTCTAACCCATTTCTTCTAATGAATTAAGGTCAGAACTTTAACTTGATTGAACGATTTTTGTGGGTTGTTGTCTTTCTGCGTGACCCACATTCTCTTGAGATTCACCTCTCAGACAGATGTCCTGATGTTTACCTTTAGAATTTGCTGTGGTAACAAAATTCCATCAAAGCAGAACCGTCAGTGAAATAACAACCCCACCAACATCATTACAGATGCACAGCACGCCCTGACGCTGCCACTTCTCCTCAAGCGCTGAAAGAACAGAAACATCAGCTGGATGCAAGACTATACCAGAGCCTGAAACAGCCTGAAAGCATCAGTGTCTTTTCCCTCTGACACCAGCCTGAAGGATTTCCAAATTGCTGGTTTAGCCTGGCCCTGCAGGGTGTTCACTAGCACACATTCAGAGTTCAGAGTCATGTACCTACATCCAAAGATGAACATGGTCGAGGAAAACATAAAGCCCATCCTCACGAGGACCCGGCTCAGGAGCTTAAACACTGGAGTCAGCCTGTATGAGAAAGCATGGAACACTGTCCACATCTCTGCAGAATAGGCACAGGAGGGGTGGTTTTGGACACATTTATTGGGGATGGCACAATCTAAATCCTCATTGGAGGTCCCCAGTCTGTGAACTGAGAGGTGGGCTCTCAATTTACACAACTCCTGTACAGCACCGTGTCAACAGCTCTGGAGAAAACAGAGTCTGAAGACCCCCAACAGAAAGATTACTTCTCCCCTGTTTCTGTCGTCAGGAACTTTTGGGGTGAATCTCAGTTGTGCAAAGGCCAGGCTGCTCAGCCCACCAGATTAAACACAGTCTATAAAAGGTGATAAGATGATTCACGGCACAGTAAGACAATAAAAACAGCTGCTTATCATAGCCAAAAGCAATCTATGGGATGCCATCATCATGGAACAGCAGCGTTTGAGCAGTCTGCAATGTCATTGCTTTTAACTCATCATTAAGAAGGCCAGATCTGTCCTGGGAAGCCTGGGCTCAGTGCGGGTGGTGGGAGACAGGAGGATGTAAGCCCAGCTGGCATCCATTCTGGAGAATGACTCCCACCCCAAGCACGAGACTCTGGCAGCACTGGGCAGCTCCTTCAGTGACGGCTTCTTCACCCTAAGTGTGTGGGAAGTGATTATCACGGAGTCCTTCCTCCTGCTGCTGAACTCTACAACCAGCACTGCTCTCAGCAGACCACAGGCACACACACACTTAACTCCACACACAACATATGTTGTTTCAACACAACATAATGTGCAAAACGTCTTTCCTTCTTATTTTTTGATTTGTTTATTATATATTATACTTGATCTATTCCTTGTAGTGAGTGCCTTGCTATACCTTTACTGCTGTAACATCTGGAATTTCCCCACTGCAGCACCAATAAAGGATTAGCTCTTATTTCATGTCAGAACCTTCATCCAGAGGCAGATGCAACACTCCAGATCTGTCCTGGGTGCTTGGATCGAGACTCCTAGAGCTGTTTCTTTAGGGCCACCTGCATGGGCCTAACTGCCAGTTCTGACCCTGAAGCCCTCAATGCTCTAGAGGTTTGCTGTGTCTCGCGACAAATTTGGGACCACACCCGCGCCTCAAGACTCATTAGGAGATGTTGATGTACTCTATCCAAAAGCCTTCTCCCTGATCGATTATTCCTCCATCCTCTACCCCTCTCCTAATTAGGCACAGGATTGTCAAAAAATATATGGGGGTTGGAGCACAAAAGACTGGTCTGCATCAATAACCGGATGCCCATTTTTAAAACTGCAGACGTCACCTTTCTTAGACAGCAGGGTCACTACTGTCCTTCAGCTGCTGAGCAAAGTACAAATCTGGCCCAATAATAGGTCAAAGCTTTTTATAAAGCTCTGCAGACAGGCCATCCAGCAATGCCCCCAGACTTGTCCAGCAGCAAGCAAGTGAGCTCCTCAACTGTTATTAAACTCTCTGTCAGCTGAGGTAAGTCACAAAACAGCCGGTTGCTATCGGGTCACACAATTCAGCTGTATAAAGTTCTTGGTAGGACTGCAGTGCATGTCTCAGATTTCCTGACTGTCATCCTGCAATCTCTCTCCCCATCTAAAAGCTGCAGACAACTTAAAATATTTTGACCCTTTCTCATCCATTTAAAGTCTCAGCATCTCACCACTGTTGAACTTCAGCATCTTTTACTCAAGAAGCTCCATCTCACACTTCAGTGCACTCATGTTATGAGCATTGTATTGACAAAAGCATTTAATTGGGGACTTTTATAAGTATTAGAGAGAGAGAGAGAGAGAGAGAGAGAGAGAGAGAGAGAGAGAGAGAGAGAGAGAGAGAGAGACTAGCGATTGGTCACAGTAATCGTTGTGCTTTTGGAGAGCGCGCGCAGTCAGCGCGCGCTGTAGCGGGTCATTCGGCGAAGCGCACGCAGGAGGGTGTGCGGCGCTGGGAGTGAGCTGGGGGCTCTGCTGGGGATGAGCTCGTGGTGAGGTGGGGGCTATGCTGGGAGCTCTGCTGGGGGTGAGCTGGGGGCTCTGCTTGGGTGATCTCGGGGCTCTGCTGGAGGTGAGCTCGGGGTGAGTTGGGGGCTCTGCTGGGAGTGAACTGGGGTGATCTGGGGGCTCTGCTGTGGGTGATCTGGGAGCTCTGCTGGGGGCTCTGCTGTGGGTGATCTGGGGGCTCTGCTGGGGGCTCTGCTGCGGGTGATCTGGGGGTTCTGCTGGGAGTGAGCTGGGGGATGGGGAACGCTGCGGTCGCCCCGCCGCTGCAGGAGGAGCCGGACAGCCGCGCGCTGAACCGCTCGGTCAGTGCGCGCGAGGAGCGCTTCAGGAGCCTGGAGGACATCGACGTGTCGGCGGACAGCAGCCCCGCGCTGCGCTGCGTCATCTCCGTCACCTACTCGGTGGTGTGCGCCGCGGGGCTGCTGGGCAACCTGCTCGTGCTGTCGTTGGTGCGCGCGCGCCAGGAGCGCAGGACCAACAAAATCAACTTCTTCATCCTGAACCTGGCCGTGACGGACCTCCAGTTCGTGCTGACGCTGCCGTTCTGGGCCGCGGACACCGCGCTGGACTTCAGCTGGCCGTTCGGCGACGCCATGTGTAAGATCGTGCTGTCGGTGACGGTGATGAACATGTACGCGAGCGTCTTCTTCCTCACGGCCATGAGCGTCACGCGCTACCGCTCGGTGTCCTGCGCGCTGCGGGAGCGCGCCTCGGCCGGCGCCTGCTCTGCGCGCGGCGTGGGCGCGCTACTGTGGGCTCTGGCCACGCTGGCCACGGCGCCCACCTGCGTCTTCTCCACGGTCAGCAGCGTGGCCGGAGAGCCGCTGTGTCTGCTGCGCTTCCCGGACGGCCAGCACTGGCTGGCGGTCTACCACCTGCAGAAGATCCTGGTGGCCTTTGTGGTGCCCATGGCCGTCGTGTGCGTCAGCTACGTCCTGCTGCTGAGGCTGGTGCGCCGCCGCGGCATGAGGAGCAACACCAAGCGCCGGACGCGAGTGACCAGGTCCATCACGCTGGTGGTCCTCTCCTTCTTCCTCTGCTGGATGCCCAACCACGCGCTCACGCTGTGGGGCGTGCTGGTGAAGTTCAACGCCGTGCGCTGGGATCGGACCTACTACGTGGTGCACACGTACGTCTTCCCGCTGACCGTGTGTCTCGCGCACGCCAACAGCTGCCTCAACCCGGTCATCTACTGCATGACCCGCAAAGACTTCAGGAGGAAGATCAAAGAGCTGTGGCCGCGGGACTGAGCGCGCGAGGAGCCGCACTGCTGGGAAGGCCAGTCTGGGGGAGGTTGGAGACCCGTGCACGAGACAGCTGGACACGCTTAAACACACACTCACACGCACATACACACACACAGTCAAGTACAGTACACTAGGTCACCCATCATCCGCCGGTCCACGCAGTTCCCAGAAGGCCAGTCTGGAGGGTTGGAGACCCATGCATGAGACAGCTGGACACACCGAAACTCACACACTCTCACTCTCTCTCTCTCTCTCTCTCTCTCTCTCTCTCTCTCTCACACACACACACACACACACACACACACACACACACACACACACACACACATACAGAGTCAAGTACAGTACACTAGGGCACCCATCATCGGCCGGTCCACGCAGTTCCCAGAAATCCAGTCTGGAGGGTTGGAGACCCGTGCACAAGACAGCTGGACACATTGAAGCTCTCTCTCTCTCTCTCTCTCTCTCTCTCACACACACACACACACACACACACAGAGTCAAGTAAACTACACTAGTGCGCCCATCATTGGCCAGTCCAGGCAGTTCCCCCGGGGATGAACTGGCCATACGAGGGGTGAACTAAGTTGCCAGCTCTGCGTTCCCCAATTTTGGCCACTTGGGAGTAACACCTAGTTCCCCTTGTTTTATTAACTGGTCTTAAACTGGGAATACTTCATGAATTCCTCTGAATTTCTTCAAATCAGTTGGTGAAGGGAGTCAGAGGAATTGAACAAGACCCCAAAGTTACCAGTATTTGGACCAGCCAATAATAGGGGACCCTGACTATCCTTCAGCTACTTTAAGTTGCACTCTTTGCTGATGCACCTGTGCAAATGCACACGCTTTGCCTAGTCCTTGTAGAGAAGTGCTACAAATAGAATAGGACCCTTTGGAACAGATAAACACACTTTATATCAGAATGCCTAATGCCAGGCATGGAATAGAGGGGTATAAAGCCCCCCAGCTCTGAGCAGTGGAGCAGTGAACCTGCAAATCATCACAGCAATGCTCCTTAAAATCTAGAAAGTCTTTCCTGGACAGTAGAGACAGTTCCTCCAACAGAAGCAAGATAAACGCTTTTTAATTCCATTGATTAAATGTGAGGGTGTCTAAATTTGTTTGTCCATACAGTGTGAGATGATTTGCTCATGCAGTCATGGGTGAATGCAGACATCTTCTAACAGCCATATTCCAACAGTTAGTGAAGAGCCTTCTGAGAAGAGTAGAGCCTGTAATGAGGGCCAACTCTATTACCATCCATTATTTCGATTTTAGAAGCAGTGGTGGGTGAGGGCGATTTATGAATGTTTATTTATATGGTGTATAGAAACACGGTTACTGTTCTGTTCATGCAGAACATTACCACATGCGTAGACCAGGACCACCGCAGGACCACTGCTTACTTTGATGTTGAGTGGAAACAACCCGGTGCTGGGTCAGAATTGGACAAACGCGTGACTGATTTGTTTTGACCCAGCAGATTGTATATGTTCACTAACCTTGCATTTTGAGTTGGTTATGATTGAACATCAAACCAATTTGAATACCATAGCAACCACCTACCAACTACATAACAGCTACTTGGGATACCATAGCAACCACTTACAAGGTGCAAGGTTGCAAGGTGGTTGCTATGGTATCCTAGATGGCAGTTATGCTGTTGCTATGGTTTTGCTTGATAGTGCTTGATATGGTTTCCCTGGTTGTGCAAAGGAGTTCTATGGGGTTTGGTAGGTGGTTGCTATGGTATCCCAGGTGGTTGTTATGCTATTGCAACATAGATAAAATTACGTAGGTTAAATGCTTGACCCAAAAGACCGGGTCAGAATATTTACCCAATGTACTTGATCAAATTAACCCAATGCTGTGTTTGTCCAATATTGTCCCAGAACTGGGTTGTTTCAGTCGAGCATATCTTACCACTATAATAGACCTTGTTTGTCCACCTTACAGACATCTAAATGATTCTTGGTTGGTGGATTTCTCTCAGACCACTGTTGTCATTAATGTATGTAAATCCCCAACAAAAACGGATGTGTCTGACATTCACATTGGCACTGCATACAGAACCCTGCCGCTGTCATATCGGTGGTACTGCCCTGCTGAGAATGGTCCACCACCTGAGGAATATCCTGCCAGTAGTCCCCCAGGTGCACCATTTATTTAAAATCTGAGCATGTCTGTGGGTCTTACCAGCATCTTCTGCGATCACATTAGTGCTGAATGCTGGGTATTTATTTTCATTCTCGTCAGCAAGTCACCAACCAATGCATCCTCGTTTTCGAGGTGGGAAAAGTATGCATATGGGAACATTAACCATTCTTGGTAAATGTGTTCTTGGGTACTGGAATACCAACTGGGCAGTGGAAGATGATGTCAAGCAAGAACTCAAGGATGCAAGAATAGATAAGAATATTGACAGGGAGAGGAGTTTAGAGAGACCCCTCCCTCCCAGTCACACAAATCGAAGGCACAATTCCCCCGGTTGCACATGCAGGCTTAACTGGGTGGGATATTTGATATTGACAAAACTGCATTCAATTAAACTCGTACTGAGACAACGCAAAGCCACGGTAGGTCACAAGCTTGAAATTTAGACAGAGAAAGGCAGGCAGACTTTAAAGTAAATGGCCAAACGCCAAACTTACGTACGGCTCGTATATTTCATATGTATAAATGGATCTAAATGAGTAGTTTAAAAAGTGAGGACACTGATCCGATGTTACATATCTGTGAGTGGCACAAGTATGTGAACCTTTAGGATTAGCAGGTAACGTGAAAGTGAAATTAGGGTCAAGTGTTTTCCATCAATGGGAGACTATCAGGTGTGAGTGGGCTCCTTGTTTTACTAAGAGAACAGGGATCTAAGTCTGATCTTCACACCAGGTTTGTGGAAGAGTAAGGATCATGGAAGGTCATGGAACCTGCAAAGGAGGTTTCTGAGGATCATAGACGAAGAGTGTGTAGAATCAGTCTGACTGTGTAGAAATGGAGGAAATTCAAGACCATTATTACCCTCCTCAGGAGTGCTCCAACCATAAAGGTCACACCAATAGCGAAGCATGTAATAGTCTGCAAGCTCACAAAGGAACCCAAAGTAACTTCTAAGCAATTAAAGGCCTTTCTCACATTGGCTAATGTTAACGTTCAGGAGTCCACCATCAGGAGAACGCTGAACAACTGTAGTGTACATTGAACACTGCCGCCCATCTGCAGTTTGTTAATGATCACATGGACCAGGCAGAAGACTATTGGAACAATATTTTGTGGACAGATGAGACCAAAATAAATCAAGAGTTATGTTTGGAGGAAAACACTTCATTCCAGAATAAGAATCCTATCCCATCTGTAAAACACGGTGGTGGTAGTATCATGGTTTGGGGCTGTTTTTCTGCATTTGGGCCATCTTGCCATCATTCCTGCAAGAGGAAATGACCGGATAATGACCCTAAGCACGCAAGTCATTCAACCAAAGAATGGTTAAAGAAGAATAAAGTTAATGTTTTGAAATGGCCTGATCTTAATCCAAGAGAAATCAGGACCTGAAGCAAACAGTTCATGGGAGGAAACTCACCAACATAAAATTCCTTGAGTCTGACGTTCAGGACTTTGTTCTCCTTTTACTTTTAGGCTCAAATTTATTCAGAAATGTAGTTTCACAAACATTCAAGCACCACTGTACTTTCCTGTCTTTCCTGTTTGCATCAGTTGAGTGGCCCTAAACCATGGTTGCAAAATGCCTTCCACAGTCTTACAGAACCTCTGGATCCCCTCACTGGGCAAAATATTCAGGCCTGGACTGTTCCCGTGCTGTGTCACACATGCACTCATCCACTTGTGGATAATATGGTGAGAGATGACATGTCTGATCAGATCTCTGTTTTCCACATCAGTGAAGACCAGCGCCTGTGATTTTTACAGCACTGAGCTCTCAAATGTGCATCGGTTTTTGTAATGAGAGGTTTCTGTTGTAGCTGTACTGCACCACCCATATCTGAGCAGATGTGGATGGATTGTTCTCACTGACAGCCAGATTATGTCCTGCATTGACATTCTCTACCATCTGAGGAGCAGCTCCTCTTCCATATTGATCAAAAAAGAAGATGTTCTGTATGGCCAAAAGTATTGGGACCCCTGCTCATTCACCGTTTCTTCTGAAATCAAGGCTATTAAAAAGACTTTATCCTGCATTTGTTGGAGTAACTGTCTTATCGGTCCCTGTTTGTTTCATTTCATCCATTCGAAGGTGGGGCACGTTCATTTTTGTTATTCAATGAGGGGATGGGGGGGGGGGGGGGGGGTGTAGTTGTGCATAACCCAGTGCAGACCCAGGGCTTAGCTCAAGGGGTTTCTTCCCGTTGACGGGGTGGTCCACATTCATTTTGTTTCAGTTAGGGAAGCTGGTTTGTTGCGTTTTAATGGGGGTGGGGAAAAAGACTCTGGGGTATAGTTGTATAGGTCTAGTATCCCCCCTGACCAGTGTTACTGGCTGGTGAACGTACAGTGTGTTTGTTAAGTGCTGTTATCCTGTTTAAAGCATATTGTGGTGTCTCGGATTGTGTTAAACTGCACAGTTGATAAAAAATGCTCTTCGTCCTCACCTCACCTTTCCAATGTGAGACACAACAAGTCACAGCTGTGAGTTGCCGGCTCTCAAAGGAGTCATATGTATGTGTTCATATGTATAGGAACAACCGGAGTCATCCAGGACCAGAGTCCAGAACATCTCTGCTATAGCTGAATGCAAAACTGCTTTGTCCACTGATATATTTAAACTTGCTGAAGTCATCAAAACACGACCAGATCCCATTACCGCCCACACCAGTTATTCTGTTTTCATGTCAGTTAGTGTGTACTGTGTGAAATCCATCTTATGCTCTGCATTTCTTATCCACTGTGTAATTTAGATGCATCACCACCAACACAAATATTTGGCACTGTGTTGCTTGCAATAATAGGCTGACCCTCAGTAAACCTGCTCGCTACTGTTTGTGAATTTGTGATTACATACCAGATTAAATGACAATTTATTATATGATAATGTAACTATAAATATCCCAATGTCAAAAAAACAAAACAAAAACCAAACTAAATGTGACTTACCGTCATACCACCAGAATTTTAAAGTACCTTGATACATTAACATTCAACACTGGCCACACCAGCCAGTTTAAAATGGCCACTTCCCTTCATATGATGTGGAAAGTTCAGGGTGAATGGACCAATAGAATTAGTCCGATTCCACTTGTCATTCTAATGTTCTGGGCTTTTTAAAAATATTTGGGTCTATAGCCCCGAAAGCCCAAGCCAGACAATGCCCCTGAGGTACACTACCCAAACACAGACTCTAAGAGCCTTTCTTTATTTATTTATTTATTTATTTATTTATTTATTTATTTATTTATTCATTTGGCTGTACTGTTATTACATGTAATAATAGTACATATAAAGCTCAGACAGATATGGATTTACCGGAGGTTTTGGATAGTAAACTTTATATTTTGTGGTGCAGACGACCTCACTCCTATCAGCACCTCTATACAGGAAACTGAACCGGTCATTCTCTCTACATCAATTGTCCACATCTGACCAATCTGAATGACTTTATTCACACCTCAGTAAAAAAACTTTTCATCTCTTCTAAGCTACTCGTTTCAAATATGATGCTTTGTTACAAATGAAAGCATCTGCTTCCCTGTCCAGTCCCCCTGTTGTTGTCCTCTCCCCATCAGCTGTGTTTCATTCTCAGCTCCCCTCAAAGATTGATAGGTTCCCAAACACACAAAAATACAATTTCCTGCTTACTGTTTGTGAATTTGTGATTACAAAACAGATTAAATGACAATTTATTGATACAATTGATATAATTATTTACAATTATTTGATAATATAACTATAACCATCCCAGTGTCTAAAGAAACAAAACTAAATGTGACTTATCATCATACCACCAGAATTTGAAAGTACCTTCATACATTAACATTTAAATACAAAACAAATACAAATTCCTCCTGCTGAGACCCCAGACACCAGCACTGCAGCAATGTGTGGTCATTCAGTGAAGCCCCTTGCTGCCAGAACCACTGGGTTAATTGTGAGTTCATCTCTGAAGGAGGTGTTGAGTGTTCAGCAGATTAATGTGCCAACAGTGAGGCGTGATCATGTTTTAAGCATAATTTGGCACCAAGCTAAAACTGAGCACATCTGCTGAAGCTCCAAATCAGACAGCTGTTGTTCACTCATATGAACATCTAATATATGCATCCCATATATGCAGATATATCATAAAGATCAGATTTATTTATGTACATGTATGGGGTTTACATACATGTGCACATTAAATATTATACATGTGTGTAATAGATTATGTGCCAAACTACTACTCAAAACGGTTCTGAAGGCAGCGCCGCAACTGGTTCAGAGAAAGACCAATTAAAATAAGCAGAAGGCAGAGCTTTACATTTTTATTTATTTATTATTTTAATTATGGTGTTTTTTTCTCAGAAACCTGTCTGGAAAACTACCCAATTAGCTTCTAAGGCAGAATTTCACAGCATGCCAGCACAGAGAGGGCTAGACATGTTCATATCACAGTGTCATGTGCACCCTAGTGGTGGGTGCCAGTTTCTGCAGTGGCAGGTAGTAAAGATTGGATAGAAGCTGTGAAACGCTTGATTTATAAGAAATCAACATTGTATGAAAATCATTTCTTTAGAAAAAAAAAAATCTGAATTGTACACAGTGTAGTGATTTTACAGCCAATCTATAAAATATGAGGGTCTTACATTTTTCTCTGACAGGTCTGTCATTTTTAATATGATTTAACTGTATTATATCTCTGTAACTCACAGACATAATACTACTAATAATGTGCTCTGTCAATTAGCCCAATTACAGTCTATATGAGCAATGAATTTACAGTGACATACAAAAGTTTAGATGCCTCAAAATATCTGTTTCTCTCAAGTCAGTAGAATTGAATTGATTTCCAAAAGGCATGTTCTAGGTAAATTCTCGGTAAATATGAATACATGTATGTATGTAAATATGTGTATTTTTGTACAAATGTGCTTTGATTTTAGTGAAAATAAGGAAATGAGCTGCATGAAATTTTCAAATGTCAGATTTTCGGATTATAAAGCTGAATTTCTGATCTCTACTCACATAATATGGCAAATGTGTGAAAATGCATTTTGGTAACATAGATTTTTCATGATCCACAAAAGAATAAAATCAGGAATATTCCAGAAACTGACCCATTGTAGTCCTGTAAATAACAAAAAGTAATAATATGTTTATTATTTAGTGATTTGAGCTCAGAAATCTATTAAATATCAGTTTTATTGATGTTATTACTCTTCATTACATTTAACATTAAGGATTAATAACCATTATTTGCATGCAGCTTTTTTTCTGTTTATAAAAAAATATTTGCTCACACAGAATTTAAAATAGTACATGGAATAAAAACTAGCTTTGATCCAGATATGGTTTTAAAATGAAAGTGCTTATTTTATGTATTTTGACAGATATGTAAATTATTTGTAAATATTTGACCATATATATATATATATGCTATATCTGTAATCCCCAAGTCTGCACATATATGGTATATGGGGAATTCATATACTGTTGTATATGAGTTATTGTATGAGTGAAAAGCAGCCCTTGCAAAACAAACAACCAAGTAAATAAACTCTGTAAGGTTGTGTCGGTAGCAAAGTCGCTTTCTGAGAGTTATTAAATGGTTAAAGTGTAATATAGTGAAACCTTCTGAAAAGGAAACTATAATAATAATAAACAGTATATATTTATATAATAATAAGTATAATAATCACAACTGGCTTTTGTTTATAAACACACTGTGGTCATGTGTTCACAGCATCACATTCTGCTCAGTACTTTAGTGATGATGTCATGACATGCACTGTTGGGTCAGATTAAATATTTTTGGTGTGACGCGAAGTGTCCTTGACTTTATTGTCCTGCACGAGTGTTGTTTTATAACCTTTTTTGTCACAACTGTTCTTTAGTATCAAGACAGATACAACAGTAGATCAGCCATAACATTAAGACCTTCTGCCTGATATGGCATAGATCTCCCTTGTATTGCTAAAACAACTCTGACTGAGGCACGAATGCAACAGGACCTCCACAAGGAGGTGTCCTGTGGTAAGTAGGGGCCTCCATGGACACCATCAGTGAGCCTTGGGTACCCATGACCCTTTTGCCAGTTCAGATGGTTGTCCTGTTTTTCACTTGCAAGATCAGTATGTAGATCATATCTCTTGACAGGCACCATTTTAATGATATAGTCAGTGTTACTAAGTTGACTCTTCAGTAGATTCAATGTTATAGAATATACAACATATATATAGACTGTTCTCCGTCCTGGCACCAAAGTGCCTCAGGGGCAGAGCTGCCTTCAATTTTGCAAATATATATTCGTGTCTAAACCATAGGCATGTCTAGCCCCTTTTTAGGGACTCGTGCAAAAGTGAAGGCAGCTCTGCCCCTGAGGCACTTTGGTGCCAGGACAGAAAACAGTCTGGATGCTTGCCTTATATGCATCTTAAGGGATGGTGGGTCAAAACGAGTTGTACTCGAAGAGCTCTTGGTACAGGGTTTTGACCACTGCTATCAAGAACGGAGAGGTTGGTCCAGTTTTTGGCTTAGAGCTGGTCCAATTTTGACCTTTTTTGGCCTTCTTTCCTACTTCCAATTGCAAACCAGACTAATGTCTGGGGTTTAAATAAGACCCCCTCCTCCAGAAAGAAATGGCTTTGGTCATGGGAACAATTAACCTGCCCACATACACATATACACACTCTTAAATGCCATATTAATGACATATTATATAACATTACACTGCCTGGCCATAGAAGAGTCACCACTTAGATGTAACTAAGCAAATAAGTAAGAGCCTCCCATTGGATAATTTTTGCAGAAGTGATTATGTTTGTACCTGGCAACAATTCATTGAACTCATTCAGTGAGTAGCTTCTCATTTGTTAAATGACCATGTCGAAAGACATATCCTGTTGTCATGGAAAAGATGTTAATCTGTTTCAGAAAGGTCAAATTATAGCAAGCAGAGAAAACATCTAAGGAGATTGATCTGAAATTACTAAAATTGGGTTAAGAACTGTCCAACACATTATTAGGACAGTGTGGAAACGTCATCTTTGAGCAAAGAACGTGGTCGTTAAAAATTGAATCTTGAATGATTGTGATCAGTGATCAATTAAACATTGAAATCAAATCACAGTAGAATTCGGGATATGTTAAATAGTGAAGGGAACTCAAAGAATTGGGACTAAACAGCTGTGTAGCCTTAAGAAAACCCCCAATTGAGGATGAATTCTAATTTGATGATGTTCTTCAACAGCAAGCCAAGTTTCTCCTCATGCTAAATAATTTAGATGGACTTTGGTCTTTGCTGAGGCTTTGATTTTCTTTAGGAGGGTTCTAACCTTCTGCTGATTCATGCTGACACTGAGTTCTCTTTTATTCTCAAGGTTTAATCTCTGTTTTTGAGATTTTTGTTTTATTATTATTATTACTATGAAAAAGAGAAGACTGGTCATATTTTATACAGTGGTTATGCACAATTTAAAAGGGTACTAAAATAGCACTGATGTGAGGCAACAGAGATATGAGTCCAGACAGGACTAAAATGATCAAATCACTTTCATAAGAAATCTGCTTATGACATACTGACATATTGTCTGGTGGCTGTTAGCTAGTCTTTGCATTTACCATGAATCATGTTGTCACCTACTCACTCGTGGCACCTCGTCACTCCTAACATTTCTGCGATTGCCCAGATGGATTTCTTCTTTTTTTCAGACCATTGATGGTCTGTTTCACTTCCATTGAGAACTCCTTTGACCACTTGTTGTGGTTCCACTGCAACAGTTTTCAAATGCAAATTGTCCTGGAGTCGACTCCAGGACCTTTTACCTGTTTTAATTGATGATGGATTAACAAGGGAACCGCCCATACTGCCCATGAAATTGCTTTTGAGATAACTGTCTAATTACTTTTGAGCCCCTGAAATGAGCAGGCTTTGTAGAGAAATAGTTGAAACGTTTCATAGGATATTTTTGTTCAACCCCTTGAATTAACCCTTACAGCCCTGGCTATATAAGTAGTGAGTCTTTTGTGCATTTTTGACGTTGCCTCTTTTTTTTGTAATAACACAGTAATTACATGAGATAGCATATGATGTGTCAAGGCATTCCTGACTTATAAAGCTGAGAACACAAGGTGTGATTCTGCCCTCACAGTGAGGACAGAGGACTGAAAAGGTTAAACCTGTAAAACCCCTGTTTTGGCAAAATTGTTAACAGTGTTCTCTATTAGGCCTGGTTTTAATCCACCAATGCTGCTGTCCTAACACCTCTAGAAAAAGTTAATACCCCGTCAGAATGCCTTAGTGGTGTTGACCTGAGGGTTTGTGACAGGATAATCAAACCCCTTTATCCTCCTCACACCAGTCCAGCTCCAGACATTGGACAAATCCATGGAAAACATGATTTCCATGGTAACCATGAAACTCACTGAAGGATAAAGCAGTTCATCATCACAGGCCTTAAGATTTCATTTCAGACACGGAGAAGGACTACAGTATAAAAACACACTGCAAAGTCTGTAATCTAGGCCAGATTACATGCATTCAATGTAAATGAATATACCTATATTCACCGATCAACCATAACATTATGACCACCTTCTTGTTTCTACATTCACTGTCCACTTTATCAGCTTCTCTTCCCATAAAGGAGCACTTTGTAGATATAATTACAGACTGTAGTCCATCTGTTGCTCCCCCCTTTCACCCTGCTCTTCAATGGTCATGACCCCATCAGTAATATTTGGGTAGTGGGTCATTCTCAGCACTGCAGTGCCACTGACATGGTGGTGGTGTGTTGCACTGTTACAAGTGGGTCAGACACAACGGTGTGGCTGGAGTGTTAAACACTGTGTCCACTCACTGTCCAATCTATTAAACACTAGTTGCCTCTTTGCTCCTCCTTGTAGATGTCAGAGACTTTACATCTGTTTCTCATCAGGTTGTGTTGGTCACCCTCTAGTCCTTCATCAGTGCTCACATGATGCTGCCCACAGGACGCTGTTGGCTGGATATTTCTGGTTGGTGGACAGTTCTCAGTCCACCAGGGACACTGAGGGTTTTAAACACTACTGCTGGTTCACTCCATTAGTGTGGGCTGCATGGAACAGACACAGCTGGATCAGACACAGCTAGAAGAGTGCAAGCATAGATGAGAAGTCAGAAAAGAAATGAGGGCAGTATACAATCAATATACATAGCTCACTAATCAGATTTCTCTGTGCGTAAACTCTTCCTGACAAGCACCTGCACCCATCTTTGATCCTGACACCCAACACACAGGATAGATCATTAATGAGACCTTTCAGAGATGCAGGGGGTGTGTTAAAACAGGAAATCACATTCAAAATTTTAGAGGATTGCTATTGGTCCATCCCAGATGTGAACTGTGTAAAGGGAAAAACTGTAAAAATGAAGATACAGAGGTTTTTGTGTGACAGCAAAAATAAGGTTGTGCATAAGCGTTAAGCATAATCCCTCAAAATCTAATTACTTATGGTCCATAGATATGAGAGAACCATATACTGTTAATTTATGCAGTATCCAATATATATGCAGTATTTTTTACTTGATATGTACTAACTTTATTTTCATTGTTTCATTTTAAAGTGGAACTTTAAGTAAAGGTTTAGAAAACGCAAAAAAGTGTCAATATCCAATTAGCCTTTTCAAATACTGCACAGAAAACACTTAAAAATGTTGGTTCTTCAGGAAAGAAAATGGTTGTATATGTAACATTGAACACTACAGAACCCTTTGCATGATCACACAATTCTACTGTCAAGGGATCTATTTGAACCTATTTGAAAAGCAACAAAAATGGTTCTATTACTATATAGTACAAGTATGATATCATAACAATGGTAGTAGAATCATTTTGGTGCCAAATGGTTCTATATAGAACCCTCTATAGCACATTTTCCATCAACCTGAAGAACCCTTTGACAAAACAAAGAACCCTTTATTCATGCAAAGTGTCCTTTGAGTCTTCATGCTTGTAAATAGAATATATTTTCTTTAGTGAAGAACCTGTGATGAACTCAGATTTTTAAGAGCATACTGTTGTAACCTTTAGAACCCTCTAAGGCCCATTCTACATTATTTTGAATAGTAGGAATAAGAACCCTTTCAAGATTCAAATAATCCCTTTAATTATTCAAATGGTTCTTTGCTGTTCTAGGTTCTATACAGAACCATTTCTTTAATGAAGAACCATTGAATTGTGTGTACTACTGTCATTTCTATATTTCCCAAATTTAAGGAAAATGTTCGGCTGAAATGAAACTAAAGCCAAAATAAAATAATCTTTAAATCCTTTTTATAAAGAACTTTTCCATCCACGTATATAAACCTTTAAAAGGTTCTTCACTCACATCTCATTTAGGAGAACGGTAGACTAAGTGGCCTGTCACGCCTCACTGGCCCAAGAGGAAATCATTTAACCCCTCATTTGTTCTTAGTGAGGCCAGAAGGGGGCAACAAATCTCTTGACAGGCCTGTGATTACATCTAGAATTGTCCAAAATATCAATAAAAGTCTGCCCAAGAACCCAAACAGATTCTCTTTACGCAGAGATCAGAGTCTTTAACAGTGTAACATGAAGCCTGTTGTATATTGAGCTCAAGACAGTATGGGTATAGAATTTAATTATATGTCTGTATTCTATAAACCAGATTAGATAAGAATTCATGTAAATTTTGTAATTGTAAGATAACAAACACATATTTCCAATCCTCTTATTCTGTTATGTAACATAGTTCTTGGTACTTTACCTATAAGGCTGATTAATGTAAATGACCTCTGTTCTGATTGGTTCTTGTCTGCTGTGCCTTCATTTTGAACTGGTTTTGCGGCATCACATCAATGTTATATTTTAAATGGCCTGAACTGACTTCAGTGGGTGCTGAAGTGCCAGCCTTCTGTACAGTTTGCTAATTTCCCTGCACTAACAAACATCCATCCATCCATCCATTTTCTATACTGCTTATTCCTGAATAGGGTGACAGGGGAGCTGGTGCCCAGCCGGCAACTCTGAGCTCAAGGGCAGGAAACAACCCTAGACAGGGCACTAGTCCATCGTAGGGCTACTAACAAACATATTAAGTAACAAGCAATTGTTGGATGAGTTGAATCAGGTTTGCTTGAGCCGGAGGAGCATAAACTATGCAGGAGTCTGACACTGCAGGACCTGTATTGCCTACCCCTGCACTAAGGAAACAGTACAGGAAAATTACAAATCTAACCTAACAACATATGGCCCACACCACCCCACCCCACCCCACCCCACCCCACCAGATCTTCTTATCTGCCTAATTCTGGTCAGGGATGCTTTGGATGCAGTGCTTCAGAATCAATGGGTGCATGGCAGGACAGAGCACCAATCCATAACAGGGTACCACACACAAGCGTTTACTCACACACTCATACCTACAGGCAGTTTAGTTCACCAACCATGTCTATTTTGGGAGGTGGTAGGGAAACAGGATACCTGGAAGAAACCTCCATGGACAATGAGGAGGACACACAAATTCCCCACAGACAGAGCTGTGTTATCTTATGTATGAGTTTTTACTGGGACCCAGTTGGACTTCCCAAACATCGTTACAACCCAACTCATACCCAATGTGCTGAGTGCAACTCATACAGGGCTCACGTTTAACACCCTCCTGGTCCCCTCCTGATCAGGGACCATGGTAGGCATCCATGTGTGGGGCAAACAGGAACCCATGGATCAAACTTCCTGGTTCCCAGTTGAGCCACCATACAGCCCCCACATGGAGATGTTATCTGGGTAGGGTAGGCTTGACTATGCTGTACTATACAGCTGTGTGAGGTGTCACAGTGCTGTAAACCAGCCAGTCAAACCAGATCATCTTCCCTCCATAAACCCAGTATAGTGGAAATCAGCTAATTGTATTCTAAGGCAGAATAACAGGGTTGTGGTCTCACAGGAAAAGTCACCGACTAACTACCTAACATGTCCATCTGGACCTGTATGAGTAGCCTAACTGGGAACTGGAATGTTTCGTCCTCTAATTCCATATGGATGGACAATGAATAATCCAGCTCAGAAAACAGCTAAATTCACTCATTTTCAACTGGATTAAATTCCAGTTTAAATGCCAAAAGGAGCTTCCAGTGCATGTTTACTGCTCTGTCCATGTGTCCATGTTCAACATGCATGCAGACTCGAACTGATCAGCCAGAGGGGTGGGGCTAATGATGTCACTTATAAAGTCATTAAGTTATGGAGGAAAATGAGAAAGAAAGATCTGTTTGCTCTCTTTTTAGCTCAGTCTTTAAATTTCAGAATAAAATCAAAAGGACAATGTCCTTCATTAATAAATAACAAAAATAATCAAGGACATTCTGTAAGGTATTTTGAAGAATGTTTAATTATTACAAAAAACTTATCAAAATCCTTTTGGGTGGTCTATTCCAAACAGATTTCTGAGAGTAAAGTGTTTAAGTCCTTATAAACAACAGCAACAGCAACAATAATAACAACAACAACAACAACAACAACAACAACAATAATAATAATAATAATAATAATAATAATAATAATAATAATAATAATAATAATAATAATAGAAATAGTAAATGATACAGATATCAATATTAGCCTTGGATCTCCTGAAAATAACAATATCTGGTATGTGTGATTGTCTCCTGTAAATTTGTTTGGTGAATAAAAGTATGTCAAACTATGAAAACATCCCACAAAATTGATTTAGGGTTCTAAAGGTTAAACATGGGCTCCATCTGGTCCTACAAGTCAAATTTAAGGTGGACTCTGTAATGATGGGGCCATTTGAGAAGCCCATTTGAGAAGTGTCAGTAACAAAACATAGCTGATTCCTACTTTGAACCCTGTTTGGTTTCAAAGTAGGATACAAGTCCCTGTTTGGGTGTTACGTTTGGGGAACAGCCGTGGTCTGATGGTTAGGGAACTGGTGGAAGGTTGCTGGTTTGAATTGTTGAAATGGCAAGACATGACTGAAGTGCCTTTGAGGCACTTAACTCCCTGGGTGCTGCAGATAGGGCTGCCCACCACTCTGGGCATGTGAAGTCACAGTGTGTATCACTGTGTAAGGATGGGTTAAATGTGGAGGCTTAATTCCTGTTTGCACAACACAAGTTAAAAAAGTATAATTACTTATTATTTTATTTCCTTGTGTGTATTTGTTTTGTCTCTATGTGGACAGATATCAAAAGTTTGGTCTAGAGGAAAAGCGTTATGTAAGGAAAACACAGCACTCCAACATAAAAACCCTCATCCCTTCAGTGATATCCCTACATTTTCAAACCCAAATCCCACCGACGTGCCTTTTGATTAAACACGCCCCGCCCACTTTCAGGTAAGGGGGACGTCACCAGGTCGCTCCCAGGTACGCTTTCACACGAAGCGCCAACCGTCAAGGAAGTCCCTCCCACTGCAAGACCTGATTGGCTGGCGGTTTTCGCTCTGCGTGACGTTCCTGATTCCAATTGGCTGAGGGCGCTGTCAGTCTAGGGACAGGTTGAGCGTGCTGAACGCATCAGGTGGGAGCCTCAGTTTGTTGGCGGAGGGGAGAAGTTTGAGGGTGGGGACAGTTTTCCTTTATCGTTCGGACATTCCCACGGCATTCCTGGTCTGTTTCTTTTTTCTATTTTGCAGCAGTTTGCTCCTCAAAGCCGGGAAAAGTCACTCAACCAAAGAGCAACAATGAAGAGTCTGAAGTACCGCCTGAAGAAGCACGAAGTGACCATCACAGTGAGTGAGCTGCGCGCGCGCACACATGGTTCTCTTGACTCAGGAACCTGCACACATGTCTCAGTTCAGTGGAGCTCCTGCCTGAACACGCAGAGGCTCCAACAACGACTACTTTATAACCAGCAGCTTAGAAAACCCCAACGTACAGCTGCAGCGCATCAGTGTCCATTTAAAACCTCAACCCTGGCCTTTAAGGTGGTCAATACCCCCTTAAACACACCATCCACATGTTTCCCTTTAACATCCGCAACCGTAGACCTGTTCGGGGGAGATGTTTATACTTTGACGCACTTTATTCATCAAAACCTCAGACAGTTCTTCTGTTTCTGTTTGGGAATGTAAATATTTGTATGGATTTCAGCATGTTTGCATCAACAATTCACTCACCCACTGTTAAACCCTTTATATCGCAGAAATCCTGCTGGAAAGTGATGATCTAGTGTTTTTGAGCTAATAAAGCAACAGTAATGATTATGATGAATTGTTTGTAATGATTAGACTGAGAGGGAGATTGTCTTGTCTTTGTATCGTGGAGTTTGGTTTGTGTATCGTGTCTGTAGGTTACGCTGATCCTGAGATATGAAGACTGGAAAGCAGCATGTAAAGCCTGCAAAGGGTGGATCTCGGTTCTAAAAGTTCATATTTTGATGGATTTTTGTAATCTATGGTGGTGCTTGAAAGGTTGGGAGCCCATAAGAATTTTACATTTGACTTAAAAACTCAGATTTTCAAGCCCTAAAAAGGATCCAAGAAGCAAATTAAACAAACGAGATATTACACTTGCTTACTTTGTTTATTGAGGAAAACCATCCAGTATTTCATATCTGTGAGTGGCAAAAGTATGTAAACTTTGTTCAGCAACAAATGCAACTAAACATTTCTGCTAACTGTTGATTTAGTCCTGCACTATTTTTAGCTCATTCCTCCGTACAAAACAGCTGCAGCTCTTATGTTGGTGGGTTTCCTTGAACTGATTACTTCCACAATGTTTCTGTTGGATTAAGGTCAGGACTTTGACTGTGCCATACCAAACATTAACTTTACTCTTCTTTAACCGTTCTTTGATAGAATAACTTGTGTTTTTAGGGTCGTAGTCTTGCTTCATGACCCACATTCTTTTGTGATTCAGCTCATGCACACGTTTTGACATTTTACTTTAGAATTTACTGGTAAATCAGCAAAATAGGCCCAAACCATGATACTACCACAACCGCGTTTCACAGATGGATTAGGTTTTAATGCTGTAATGCAGCGTTTTTCTTTCCAGAAACATTGCTTCCCATTTAGACCAAAAATTTTATTCTGATCTCATCTGTCTATAAAACTTCGTTCCAGTAGTCTTCTGGCTGGCCCAAGTTATCTTCAGTGAACTGGAGAAGGCAGCAATATTATTTTTTGGAGAGCAGTGGCTTTTTGTTTCTAACTCTTCCATGCATACTGTTGTTTAGTGTTCTCTTGGTGCTACCCTGCCCTTGGTGTTACCATCCTGAGGAGGAAAATCATGGTTTTGAGTTTCAAATTTATGAAAGTCAAATTTATTCAGAAATATGGAAAATTCTAAAGGGTTCACAAACTTTCGTGCACCACTATATATGCAAGTATGTGAGGAAATTGGTCTATAGTATACTAATTACCACCTATTTTAGTCATTTTGTAAGGTTCAATGTATTCTGTTGATTGGACACCCGAGCTCTGTTAGTGTTGGTTGCTAGTGTTTTAGAGCCGTATGACAGTTTTGTAGGACTTTGTGGTAGTTTGATGTTGCTTGATTTGCCTAAATTAAAGAATTTGTAACAGTCACACATGCCAGACGTTATTTTTAGGAGATTGGTTGGTTTTGGTTTCTCAAATGTTTTTTGACATAACTATGTGTATATGTATATATATGTATATATATGTGTATATATATGTGTATATATGTATATATATATATATATATATATATATATATATATATATATATATGTATATGTATATGTATATATATATATATATATATATATATATATATATATATATATATGTATATGTATGTGTATATATATATATATATATATATATATATATAAATAACATTCGAACTTTTTTCAAATTCGAATTCAACTGATATTTTCATCAAATTTCATTAAAATTGCTGTTGGCATATAAAACAATGAACAATTGACTTTTGACAAACAGAAATACAATAAATACAACTAATTCCGACACCATTTTACACAGCTGCTTCTATGTTTATTTCCACCCTGTAGGTCATCTGTTAGAAACCGCATGTGAACCGCATTTTTTACTGTATACGTCCACTTTACATAAATAAATAAATAAATAAATAAATGAATGAATAAATAGGCCGAATGTGGTAAGAAAACAAGTGTCGTGTGGGAGTTTTTTGAACTGAACTTTGTTAATGATAGTAAAGTGGTGTGTAAGTTGTGTAAAACAACTATTTCCTGTGGTAACGCTAAAGACTGCAGATATTCAGCGTCGGCACTGTACACTCATTTGCGCTCATGGCATCACAGTTATCCTGAGCTGAAGGTGAGCGAAGTGAGTTAGCAGATTCAGGGTCAGATCAATCAATGCCAAAATTATATATATATATATATATACACACACACTTGCCATTTTTTAAATCAAATTTACTTCACAGAATATCTTGTCTTTTATTGCTTGTGAGGACTATTAAAACAGTACTTTTGGAAATTGATAATCCTAATAATTGTGTTTTTGAGTTGTAATCATTTTGATGATGTTATTTGTTATGATTAGATTGGCAAAGATATTTATAATAAGTTCATCAGAACACTTGGGTCGTGGTCTAAATAAAATAACCTGAATATCCTTAATTATCCTTGATTACATAGCATATACACAGCCACCCACAAAGTGTGGTCCTTGGCTTCTAAGAGTTAATGTTCTTAATGACTTTTAATATTTATATTACAGTACAGAGTGTCAAATATTTAAGAACTGACAAATTTGAGTTTCTTTTCTGTGAGATACTAAATGACTTTGGTAGCTCCATTGCAGCTGTATTGCTAAGCTGAGGGCATGTGAATATTTCATGGACCTGAAAGTTGTTGCTTGTATTGGTTTTGACACTTGTTTGCATGAGTTTCAAGTGATTTAACAAGACGTAAATATTGTTTGATACTTTATTGAGAAGTAGTTGTTTTTAATGTCATTACACCAGTTCATTATTAACAACAAGTAGAATAAATGGATCTATAACATATATAAACAATTGCTTTCCCTGGCTGGTTTGGCGTAAACAGTTCGAATGAGCCGTCATAATTAAATGTACTTTAGTACTAATCTAAAGCTAAAGTATGTGGGGAAACCTGTTGTTCCACTTCCAAGACAGTAACATACTTGAATAGTATATAAATGGTGCACTGGCACATGACAGCTGCTGGGATTCAGACACAGCTCACGGTTGCTGAGGCCTGGTACTTGCACCCTTCTGGCTTCTTGAATTTACATGTCAAAGAAGCTCAGCTCTGATCTTTGTGTTGGATCCAGAAGGGCAGCTACTGAAGGGCCTTTTGTATGAGTTTTGTTTTGAATGGGGGGAGAACAGCTCTCCCAGTGCATTTTAATTTGTAGCTGTATGTTTGGTGGAGCTTCTATTGCAGTTGCATAGATGCAAAAACACAAGGCAAACTAAATCATCAAACAGTTGCACAAACGGTTTCACCCAGAATGAGCAAGACTGCTTGCAAGACTTTAACATAATGTTGGGCTGTCAAAGTGCCTTTAATGAAGACCAGAGTTGATACTGGCATCAGCCTTGTTGGCATGATCATGGCAGTCCTCCACATGGATTCGTTGGTTGTCTCCACCAAGACACAAGCAGGACTTTACTAAAGATTACCCGCTGGCATTCTGGGAGACTCTGCTGATTTCTTCTGGGTACAACAATGAAGATGAGTACTCATCATGAGTATGAGTATTTTTGATGATGAGTATTAAGCCAAATGGTAAACACTGCATGATTTGCATGATCTCAACCACTGATAAAACTATTTCTTCGTAACAGAATTGCGAGAACATTATCTGTCTCTGTATTAAATTACTGCACTGGGTGTTGATGCTCTTTGTGTTCATCATATTCATCATTTCCCCAAAGCACCTCCCTCTCATTCCTTTGCTGTGAGTCTGAAATTCCTTTGGGACTGGTGCAGAAGAAAGAAAAATATCTCATTACAAATGCATGATCCTATGAATGAAATCAGAATTAACAGGTAAAAAAATTAAATAAAATAAAATTTAATTTTTTTTCCCCAACATATTTGCATATAGTCGTTTGCAAAAGTTTGGTCAGATGATGCATTTTGTTTACTATCTTAGTGAACATAAAGAAAACAAGTCCTCTACAGCAGTGATTCTCAAACTAATAATAATAATAATAATAATAATAATAATAATAATAATAATAATAGTAGTAGCTGATAATTAGGGTCCATGTAAATTTCTACATGGCCAGGCATGGCACCTAGCCCAAACCAGAAGGTGGACAGTCAATGTAAGGAGCTGGAAGGGGAGCCTGAGTTCACCCTGAGATCGAAGGGAACTAGGAGGGAACCAGACGCTAACAAACATGGGAGTGATATGCATGAAGTGGTTGGACAACTGCACCATGTACCACCAATGATCAAATTTAAACCTCCCATGTACCACCTACAATTGGTTTCTGGTCAGTATGCCAAATGAGACATCTCAGAAAGCATGAAACAGAGAAAGAAATACAGCAGTACAGTGTAGTGAACTGCATTGGGTGATTTATATCCCAATATCGATATAAAGATCAATGCAGAGTTTGATGGACTCATGTTTGTCATGTTTTAAAATGTTAATGTGCATTTTCAGTCTTTTGGAAACCTTTTTTCTGCTCCCTCACTCTGCTCCACAGTCTGCTCCACTTTTCAGCTCCTCTACTATGCTCCTCTCCACCGACATCACACACACACACACACACACACACACACACACACACACACACACACACACACACACACACACACACACACACACACACAGAATCCATGGAGGAGGCTCAAGACTAGGAGTGAAGAAATGAAGATCAAATTTCAGTGTCTATATTATTTATTTTTTGAAAGATTTCATGTGGGATCATAATGTTTTCTTGTTGTATTTTTCACATCATCACATATCGTTCTGTAGATTGTAGATCACTATTCAGTTAAAATATTGATTTTTTTTTGTCTGTATTGTCCAGCCCTACGTGGCATTTTCCTGATCCCTGGGTTAATTATTTGCCTATTAATCATAATACAGAAATTGTGTTAACCGGTTGTTTTAGTTGTGGAGTTCCACAGGGTTCTGCTGTAGGGCCTTTGAAATTGATGTTAATAATTATAGTATTTCTGAGAGTGTAGATCTGAAATGTGGGTTTACATACAGGCATTATTGTGTAGTTCTGTCCTTAATATTTTGGTGCATTTTCTGAGGTTGTCTGGCGTACCAGCTTGGGACAGTTTGTGTACCAGCAGAGCAACATGTAGCACAGTTCAAGAATCCACAGGAATCACACACACAGACACATATACACAAGTAAACACACATTTAGTGTGCTATTACTAACAAGTCACATTTAATGTTTTTTTTTTTTTTTTTTTTTTTTTTTTTTTTTTTTTTTTTTGTGGTTCAGAAGGTGTATTAGTGTGTCTGAACTTGTTTAAAAGCCACATGTAATTTGAGCAGGGTTCCCAAACATTTGTTTGAGTGTATATCTGCCAGTTCAGAGAACAGCTGTTTAGCTCTGCCCCCTCCTCACTCTGAAGCTGAAAGGAGTGCTGAATCTCTGAGAACTTGCGGAGTACATGGAAGCCAATCAGAACTTTAGTCTCAGAGCCTGTTTACACCTGGCATTAACGTTCACTTTTGGTGATCAGATGTTTGGATTTCATTTGTCTACATGAAAAACCCGTATTGTATTCAGATTATGATTGGATCACTCAGACAACATTTGGAGGTGGTCAGAGACGGATCTCATCTGCATTTAATACAACTGTAAGCAGAATGCATTTTCTGTGTGATCCGATTCTGTCTGGCATGCAGAAATCAACCAAAAAGCCAAAAACATTAGCATTAGTAATTACCGTTGATATTGGCTCGGTCTTCCTCTCTCACACCAGTGCTCTTACACATACTTGGTTACCATTTTTTTTTACTGTTGTTTACCATGCTTATAAACTGATTTACCATGTTTATTCACTAAATGATATCAGTAGTACAGAGTTAATTCCTTTTGGTTTTAATTTAGGCTGGGTTATAGATCATAAATATCAATATATTGCATACATTGTCATACAAGGTATAAAAATGACCATATTGGAACGTAGTATCAGGAGTGGCTTGTTTGTGCAGAAATGGTTTGGTTTCTGGAGGGATGACGCACAGAACAGTCTTGTTCAAATGATGTTGTTGAAACGTCAGAAATTTAAGGTCACTGTATAAATATACTACATTCTGTTTTTCTGCTATTACAGATAAATACTGATACTTAACATTATACTCATCATATTTTCATCATATATGGTAGATCACCATTTCTCTTAATCTTATTGAGGTATGAGATTTTAAGTCATGGAGAATACGTAAATCCCTCCACAGCAACACTAATTTACAACTGCAGAAAGTGTTTGATTGCAGTTATTACTGCTAAGTGAAGTGTGACTGCTATTGAAAGGAAGGCCGCAATCAATTTTCCACACAGGGATGCTGAACATCTTTTTTTACTAAATACAGACAGTACATTACAATCTTGTGTGTTTCCCCAGGGTCCCCTTAATACATTATTAGGCTTTGGTTTAAGATGTAATGTCATTCAGTGTTAGTGTCTGCAGAGTATTTAACAGTGTGATCCTATTGTTAGCAGTACACTAAGGAGTGAAATTGTTGTGAAGTGAGTGGATAAGCATTGTATAGTCTTGATTAATTATTGGATCTAATAGTGTAACTACACACAAACCTATCAGTAATTTGGTGTGCTGCAGTATTCAGGCCACCATTTGTCATGGTATTTTTCTTTTTTAGCATATCTTAATCTAGGACTTAAACTATATTAGTAATGAGTTCCAATGGTTGGTGCTGGTTGTTTGAAAATGTTGTCATTTATGTTCTGCAGTTGCATTAATTGGGCTGTGTATTTGCAATAACCTGGTGAAACGATATGCCTCACAATACGGGTGTGACGGTATATTGTGAGATTGCAATACTGTAAGCAAGAAAATCCTCATGCTATTGGAATGAACCATGGTCCAGTGCATTTGCAGAATGAAAGCATTTTTTTAACGATCTTGTGCGGAAATCCCTGAACATCATAAAACAGTACGGATGCAACGGACCACACTAATGATTCCTCTATCTACTGTAACTGTAGATTAACCCTTATTTATAAACAGAAAATAAAATAATCTGAGGGTAGTCCATGCACTTGAAAATGAGTAGAATTCTGGCAGAGAGGCAGAATTATTTTTTTAAACAATCTTACATTTTTCTAACATGGTCCTCATGCGATCCACATCCAGACTACACACTAGAATACACCACTATTACTGAGAGCCCTGTCATTTAACAGAGCAGAAAGGAGGACAAGCACACACCCACTGCCTTTTCCAAATGCAGGTTCTTCCTGCTTATGTTCTCCAATTCTCTATGCTTCACAAAGAGCTGACTCAGCTTGCAGGGAGCATAGAGTGAGTAAGTTGTGGAATGATGACTGCGTCTGAACCTTCTCCAGGCATTGTTCATGCTCTGCCCTCGGCTTGTAGCGTTTGTAATGTTTCAGCATTCTGTTGTGAAAGGAGGAGGACCAGATGTGAAGAGAGATACGAGTCTGAGCAGATCATCTGAGAGCTAATGAACCAAAGTCATATTGATTGAGACCGGCTTGCTTTCCCAAATTAAAGCCTGCTCAGTAAAATTTAATTAAATACATTTCAGAGAGGGTCCCAGTGATAGAGACTTTTGAAATGTGCCTGCGGCTGTCGTTAATGAATGCTCTTTGTGTTTGTAACGTTGGTCACTCTTAAAGCTGGAGAAAGCCAGTAACGAGCATGTTCATTTATTTATTCAAAGCCTACTATTTAGCAGCTGGACTCAGTGTAATTTGCAGTGTGTATCCTGCTCAAGGATGTGTTCATGGGACACAGACTAAACCTGGCCATGAACCAACTCCTCTGACTGGTTTGAATTATAATAGAACTAGGAATGTTTGAGGGTCTCTTCAATGTAGTATTTATCCTGTCTGAGGAACTCATCTCTTGCACCAAGACAGGGTTGTTGTAATGGAACAAGACTTTCTATGTGTAAATGCAATGATTTACACCGATCAGCAACTACACCCATTTTAGGACACTGCTCTCACTATACAGGAGCACTTTTGTAGTTCTAGAATTACTTTATCCTCCTTTCACCCTAATCTTTAATCTTGAGGACCCCACAGGACCACCGCAAGGCAGGTATTATTTGGGTAGTGATACCACCATGGAAGTGTGTTAGGGTGTGTTACACTGGTACGAGTGGATTATACACAGCAGTAGGCATTTTTAAACCCTTCAGTGTCATGACTGGACTGAAAACAGTCCACCAAACAGAAATGTCTAACCATCATCATTTTATGGCCACTGATTATCTGAAGCTCATCTGTTTCTGAAAGTTCTACAAGTTGAAGCAAATAGGTAGGAGTTTCTGCTAGTAACTTATTTTCCACCATTATTTGCAAATAAATTCTTTAAAAGTCAGACAAAATGATTTTCTCAATTTGTTTTTCACATTTTGTCTCTCATAGTTGAGGTCTACCTATGATGTCAATTAACGGCCTCTCTCATCTTTTTAAGTGGGAGAACTTGCACAATTGGTGACTGACTAAATACTTATTTTCCCCACTGTAAATTATTCAGTGTTTCATGTTTTACTGCTGCAGTCAGAGAACAACTGTAAAATTCAAAAATTTCATTTTTTGAAATATAATTGTTCAGAATTGTCTTCTCTTAAAAATAGCATATGGGGCCTTGAATGACCTATCTGTAATGTCATCTAATGAAGCCATTTAGAATTTTCATATTTTGAGAGTATTGTGGTATATTAACTTTCTAAATCATGTAATGCTTATGCTTTGAAAAACTACATGTCAATATGGTGTGTATATTCATTATTTTTAAAAATTAGACATGGCAACACTCAACCAAGCTGTGTATTTTGTCCTCAGTTGTTTGCTGGAGCCTGAAGTTTTATTGTCTGAAAATACAGATATGTTGTTCAGCGATTTTCATCTGCTCTTCCTAAAAAAAGAGGGCTTAATGGACCAAAATGTTTTCTTGCTGGCTTATTACTGGTTTTCTGCAGCCAGAGAATGTTTACAGTGTGCCGTCCTGCATGTTAATGACCTGTTCTAACTATAGGCTTTGTATTAGAGTTGAGAGCTTCTTTATACTACAAAGAAATCAGAAATAGAGAAAGCATAGTTCTGTGTACCCACATTTAGGGACATCATAATTAGACATTACACTGATTTAACTTCTTTAACTTGTCATTACATTGCCTAAATTAATGGTCATGCATTACTAGCCATTATCTCCTCTAGGAATCACAGGGATTTGCACTAAATGCTATCTTTAATGTTCCTTTGTGTGGGGTCTGCTTTGTGGGGTCCACTCTATGGACTGAATCTGCTGAAATACTGAAGCACTGAAGTTGTTGAATTGTGCTGGACTACTTTTGTTTTTAGAGCATCTGCACTATGTAGACTTTTCATTTATTCACCTTCTCTGTCTGAATTTTAGCTGTGGATTACTAACTGGATTACTCAGTGATAATTGGTGATGAGTGGATGACATGCAGGGTGGGAAGACAGGGTAGGTCCTATTGGTTGTGATATGTTTATCTGTCTGCAGGTTTATATAGATATGTTTATAATGGTCTGCAGGGTAATTTGGTCCTGAGTTATGAAGCTTTGACTACTGGAATGTAGCCACCAAGCATTGTGTTTAAAGTGTTGATTAGAAGTCAGTACTTATTTTTGAGAATCAGTACAGTATCAAAAAAATGTAACATTACAATACTCAGGTTTTGATATTGTTTTTACAGCCCTTGTTCTAAATCCCTGAGATGCACTTCTGTGGCTTAAAGATCATAAACAGGCCCCTCATCCCATCATACAGTAACCCATGTAGAAAACAGTGAGTGTTGAGAGCTGATTCCTGGAAGGTTATGTTGTTGGGATGGACGGGGCTGTGTGCATGGCTGTCTGTGTTTGTGGGACTGTGTGCGCCTCTCTGAAAGCCTGTCAGTGAGCCGTGAGGCCCCAGAGTGCTGGGAAACTGCTAATGTGGATTGAAGGTTATCCTAGCTTGAGCAAAGGCCTGGGGATTACAGGCAATGGGAATGTGTTGTAGATGAAACCCCTCCGCCCCCCTGCCTCCCCACACCTCCCCGCCTCCCCACGCCTGCAGTGCTGACCTCACAAAGCAGGAACTCTGTCATAAGAACATGTTCGAGCTGATTTATTCCACTGAGATCTAAATTCTCTCAAATTAAATTTTAGTACTTTGTGGCTTTACTCCAGCTGTGCTCTTATATAGAATCATTTGTACTTTTGGAGGTGTTGTGTGAGGTGTTCTTTTTTTAATAGTTCAGTGGAAATGCTTGTATGTAGATGGTCAATCCTTCAGGTGTTTTGAAGGTTAGAATGAGAATTTCCCCAGCAAACAGTGTGTTTCTGTCACACTGTTGAAACACAGTGTTTGTTTGTTTGTTTGTTTGTTTATTTATTTATTTTTAGCTACAGGACTCTGGAGGATACTAAAATTTGATCTCTTCCTAAAGAAAACAGCAGCTGCGGTCATGGCATCATAGGCCAACCCCTTTCTCTCCTCTTCAGTGTGTGTTTTAGTCATTTATTCAGGTGATTTTAGCTGTTTCCTAAGCAGGATTACTCTCTGATGACAGGTGATTAGATAGGATAAGGCTCACTGTGCTGAAATGTATTGATATTTTCTTACACCACTTTCTGTTTCTAATGTTTGTAAGCCTTGCATTTATAGCAGCTCTGTTTTGTCATCACTGAAAGGTTCTCCTGCTCCAAAACAATTGGCAATGAGTCTTTGGCAATAAGTTCTTGTTTCTTACATCTATTAATTAAATTTTTAGTGTGTATTGGTCATTACTGCACAATACATTGTTTTAACACCTTTCGTCACAATGTGGGTAAGTGCAATAGTCACATCGCAGGATGTGCAATGTTGTGTATAGTTTTTCCATTTTCCATGATATACCTACCAGAGACTGTCCCGTATGGTTGTGCAGTATATAGTTTTAGCATCATCATCACAATGCAAATGTGTAATAGTTACATCACAGGATGTGCAAAGTAATGTAAGGCAGATAAAATCATAGCCATTATGCTCCAATGAGGTTTATACGCAAGAAAATTGATTTTCTAATTCATTATATATGCAGATTATATCTGCCTAATATCATTTACTTTACTCCAGTCTTCACTATACTGAGTGCATTATTAATGTTATGCTAAGTGCAACATTTACCTCTAGAGAAGTCCAGTGATAATTCTTGAATTTACTTCTTTTAATAATGCAGTATATCACAGAACAACACAGTCTCGTGGTATATTGTGCACCAAAAACTCTGCTCCGTCTTCACTCTGCAAAACTCAATACAAGCAGATTGATGGTGTTCCAGACTCAGATTTTGTGTGTAGACAACAATAAGCTCTAATGTTTTAAGAGGAATTCATCTTCAAGATGCCAACCTCAGATGATTTAGTGATTTCATTAAGGCGTTTGTGGCTTTGGGGTCCAGAGGAGGGTTTGTATTTTGTTGTACCAGCTGGTACACTTTACTGCAGTTATGAAATTTAGCAGTAATGCTGAATGGAGGTGTTTGCCATACTGTGAAAGATGAAGCACACATGCCTAGATGTGCTATGAAACTGGCAACATGTTCCCTAATAATAAAACAACTGATGAATATACTTAAATAACTCTATAGTATAAAGTCCTTTATTGCTTTAAACACTCTTTATACACACTAAATGATCTAATACCCCCTCCATAGTGTGTGTGAGAGAATGTAGGTGGGGATGGAATGAGGCAGAATAGAGGTGGAGAAGAGCAAGGGAGCAGAAAAACTTTAAAACTCAATATAAAACATAACACCTCAGCCCATACCCTGCTCTGTTTATATCCTGATATAGATATAAATATTGATATATATATCGCCCAGTTCAACTATACGCCAACCTGATGAACAGTAAACAAACAAACAAAAATAGGCTTTACATAAACAATATAATTTTTTGAGATGCTCTAATACACTAAATATTTTATTTCATTTTGGTTAGTTTTTCATAAAATGTAGGGCTAGGCGATATATTGATATTTGTATGAATATCAGGACATGAATGGAGTGAGATAGGGCCTGGGCAATATTGTTTCAATTCTGTTTCTATATAAGCCTGGCAGAAAAAACTCCTTCACTCGTCTCTTCCTCTACTCTGCTCACCTCCACCCCCATTTTCACAGTTTTTTTTTTCACATCATGTATCTTGTATCGACATTCAAAACATATTGGGATATTATTTTTTTTCGTTCATATTGTCCAGCCCAGACAATATGAACGAAATACTGCCAAATACAACTTCTGTCAAAGTGAAGAATGGATTTTCTGTACCACTGAAAAAATGCAGCTATATTGTTACTCCCACTTTAATGCTGGAGCTCTATAAGGTGCTGATTGTGATATCTAATGAAGTTGCACTGCTTGAGCTCCTTTGAGAACCTGCTCAGGTTAGGACATCTAGCACCTTGTCATGCGCTCCACGAAGGCTACATTTAGTGTGTGATCATGTCTTCAGGATCATTGTTGCATCATTTCTCTCTCTTTTACCAGGGGTTAGATGCCAACAGTGAGAGAGGAATGTTTTGATATGCTGTCCAGATGTTTCACTGTTCAGGCAGAGCCTGTGGGTTCATCTCCTCCTCCCTTACGGAGCCCAGCCAAGCCCCTCCCTTTCACTCCCTCCTCTCCTGTCACGAAAACCTGATCCCTACATTGCCCCTTCCCTTTCACTCCCTCTCTTTCTCTACCTTCATTCTGTTTCTCCTCCCTTAGTACTGACCTGAGAGGACAAAGCGTCCACTCTTGCTGCACCTTACAAGCCAGCTCATCTTACACCACTAATACAGCCAGTGAAAATGTTTCTCGGCTGCATGGAAAAGTCTGGTATCGGTGTTATGTCTGTGGGCTGCACATGAAACCAGAAAAGGGCATTTCTGTTGGTTTAGAATAGTTTTTTCATGATGTAATCACTTACCGAAGGAATAGCATTGTGGATAACACCACATTTCTACACCTGGCTGGTTTAAGGTTTAGTTCCTGTTCTAGGCAAGAATACCTGTGAAAGTGTTCAGGCTAAAGTTACATTTACTTGAGTTGGCTTTGTTCTCTGGGTGTTTCTCCATGAATTGTTGTTCCTGTAGTAAAAGTAGTCTTTGGAATTTAAACTGCATTATCCCCTTTTTCCCACGACAACAATGGAAGGGCCATCTTTGTTTATTTTGTGCAAAATGTCTGATAGAGCAGCAGATCCAATGATTCACTGAATAACCATAACATTATTGCCTTCTTCTTTCTACGTGGACTGTAGTCCATCTGTTTTTAGCATACTTTGTTCACCTCCTTTCATCTGGTTCTTCAATGGTCAGGACCCACTATGACCACCTCATAGCAGGTATTATGTGGATGGTGGGTTATTCTCAGCAGAGGACACAGCAGTGTACTCACTGTCCACTCTGTTTGGCACTCCTGCCTAGTTGCTCCACCTTATAGATGTAAAGTCAGAGGCAACAGCTTGTCTGTTTCTGCACAGTTTTGTTTTGGTCATCATCTAGCTGTTCATCTGTGTTCACAGGATGCTCTTGGCTGGATAATACTGCTTGGTGGACTATTCTCAGTCCAGCAGTGACACTGAGGATTTCACTTGAGCAGCAATGTTACAAACACAATAAGTTCAGAAAGTTGTGGAACACCATATAACTTCCATATATGGTTAAAGGAACAGAACATCAGAGTGACTCCATGACAGTCTGGCACAGCACCATTGCACTCGTTCGTGCATTGGAGTTGATTGATTCGTTCTGTCAGTGACTTTGTGTTGTGATTCGAGTCCTGATAAATAACCTGCCAACAAGATAGGGACTCTGGAGCCCTAACAAAATATCCTAAATAGCTGAACTTTTGGAGGTTCTTCAATTAGAAACTGTGGAGGAACCTCTCAAGGTGCTCCAAGGAACATTTCCAGAAACCTTTGTTTATTTAAGCTTCCTTGAAGCACCTTAAGAGGTTCCTCCACAGTTTCTAATTGAAGTTCCTAATGGATTTGGTACTTTAAATAGTGTAGATTATTGTTTGTTTACATAGTCTCTTTGTATTTTGGACATTTTTCTCAGAGCTAGGGTTTCATTATGAAAGCATTTTCTAGCAGTGTTGTAACGAACTCCTGTTTTCAGTCCATAAAACTGTCTCTACCTGCTTGCCCACACATGTAGTGCAGTAGTACTGTACACACCTACCACACCACACCTTGATAGAATAGTGTCAGTACCTCATCCCGAGTGTCTGACACCTTTTTTTCCACTGTCCTCACTATGTTTTGCTCTCTTGCTTTTTGAACATCCGGCCCCCCTTCCCTCCTCCACCTTGTCATCCTGCTGCTCCTCCTGACACTCCATTTTAGCTTCTTTCACTTTGTTTTTCTGCATGAAATGACAAGGCAGCTACTTTATCAGTCACTGGAGGGTTCATTTTTTCTGTGTCCAGTCAGCTTGAAGAGCCTACTGAGAAAGAGAGTAACTGTCTGCTAGTATTTGCTTTTCTCCTTACTTTTAGCCACTCAATTAAAGAAGCCCCCCCCCCCCCAAAAAAAATAAAAAATAAAATAAAATAAAAAATACAAAAAAAAAACAACTATTATGTAGGTTAACCTTTAGAACCATAGGCCAGTTTTGTGAGATGTTTTCATAGTGACATACGTTTATATATGCCAAGTAAATGTATTTAAAGGTGACAGTCACACATGCCAGATATTGTTATTGTCATCATTTGAGATGCCCTTGTTAGGGGGACTTCTTTTCTGATTTTGGCTTGCCTCTGCCCTCAATGGGTTACACTTGTACCAAAACTTAGCACAGATTGATGTGAAAAGATACTGTAGTGCTGACATAATTCAGTTAGTAACATTAAAATGTTCTACTTCAGTACCCAACCCTAGTTGATGTTGTACATGGTCCTACAATCCAGATAAACACAATTACTGGGGTCTGTTCCTGAGACTCATGTCCAGCAAAGTTGTATTTAAGTGAGACCTCTGGCTGGTTAAGAACAAACACCGAACAGACCTGGGCTGCTTTGTTTATACAAATAAGGAAAAAAGAACTACAAACTACAGTTTCCACTTCAGATACTGAAGCGATCAATGGTGAAAACCCCCTGAGGCTGACAGCCGGACTATTTATCTATCTAAATAAATAGATAAAGGACACATTTGATCACGTTTTCAAAAAGCCAGACTATTTATCTATTTAAATAAATAGATAAAGAACACATTTGATCACAATTTCAAAGAGCTTTAGAAGCAACACATTAGAAGCAACACTCCCTGGAATGCTTTTAGCTTAACAGTACTCTCCATCTGAGTTATGATAACAGAACAGTGACACTGATTGGTCCCATTATTCTGCAGTCATACCAGAGTTCTGCAGTAGACCTGAGTTAGGACATGTTGGAAGCCAAGATCTGGATAAACAGAGTTCACATATGTTGAATGTGCTGGACGAGCTGAGGGCATAGTCAGCGAGCAGATCATTTATCAGCAGCTGATTTGGTCAGCAGCATGGAACGCCTCTCATTCCAGGGATCCACAGATGGCCTTTGTGGGCTTTGGATTTGTAGGCCATGTCAGTAACAGTTTCTGTCTACAGGTTGCTATATGACATGTATTTCAGCTGGTAGCTTGTAAGTATGATTTTGTTTGACTGCTTAGTTTATAAACAAGGACAGAATGTGGGCAAGATAGGACGTGCGCGTGTTGGGACAGTGGCAAATTGATTCTCTGGTGTGGAAGTTAATGTGCCACTTTGTGAGAATGTTATGTATTTGCAGAACGATGCGGAAATAGTTTATTGTGTACTGTAAAAAATGAAAAGTGAGGAAGGGTGGAAGTAGAGTTATAAGTAGAAAAATTTGAATGGGATTACTTTTTACCTGGGGAAGTGGAGTCGTGTAATTTTACTACTGGAAAGCCGTGCTGATGAGACAGGCCAATTCCAATGGGATAAGTTTAATTGGGCAGATGGGGTAAAATACTTTTTACCAGAAGTTCTCACTGATTTTAATCCTGTCCGAATGTGCCATGTCAGTCATGCGTGTTCCCGCATCAGTAAAGATTCCGTACACTGTATCTCCTGTTCAAAAAGCCATAAAAATAAGAAGGAGGTTCTTGTGGGATTTCCTTTTGAGATGCTTATGGAGGCATTTAGTTTTGTCATGAATGAAGTAGATAATTTGGATGATTAAAGTCTAAGACAAATGTTCATGCCTACTACAAATGCAGACAAAATTACAGATAAATCAGCTGGGCACTGGGCTAATATGAAAGGCTGTGTGTGAGGGGATGTAGACAACAATCTAGCAATTAATGAAACGTGTGATTATATGCACTATACTTTGCTAGATAATAAAGATGAAACCCTTCAGTTTTATTCTTGTTCTCTTGAAACTGTAAAACCAATGATGTGCAATGGCGCAACAATAAAATAACAGTAGTTACCACCCTAACGTTTGTTTCTTCTGCAGTAGGGTTGGGTACTGAAGTTGGTACTTTTAATGGTACTGACCACAGCACTACAAAGTATATGTCAAATCAATTAGCGGCAACTTTCTGTACAAGCATAATGGTGATAATGAAATCAGAAAAAGAGTCCCCCTAATTTTAGGAGTGTGCCTCAGCCACTGCTGATGAAGCAGGTGAACTGTGGATTCACTGCCAAACGTTAAACATACCAAAAAAGGACAGATATCAATACTGTATCAATTTAAGGTTGAATGGTACCATAACAGCCATAATTGAGCTCCAATTGGTGAGTCAGATTTTAATGCATCCAACATCATAGAAACTTAAGGAATTACTGTGAAAATTATCAGCAACAGTAAAACTATTCCATACTGTTATGAGTTCTGAGTTTCCACCGTCTCTACACACTCATGTTTCTGACTAAAGTCTTGGGTATTGGTATTGATACAGCAGTGTACCATCCCTTCCCTGCTCAACTGCCCAAACAAAGATTCTGTCTGTGGTGGAGCTTAGTTGGGGCCATTATCTGCCTGAATGAAGAGGATTACTGGGGTGTCAGTCTTTGTGTCAGTGTGCAGTGAGTGCATGGGGGTGGGGCTTGTAGAGTTTCGCCATATGGCTGTTACTGCACAGAAACTGTTGTGTGTGTGCGTGTGTGCGTGGGTGTGCGTGCGTGAGTGCATGCATCCATGTGTGTGTTCTGTCTCCTCTGAAGCTGGGGACTTCCGTTACAGTTGAGCAGGTCTTTTGCCTCTGGCAGAAGAGAATCTATGAACGTGTGTGGAAGCATGGGCTCTCTTGTGAACTCGTGCGTTTGTATATTTTGTGTGTGTGCGGGGGCACATTCTAGCGTGGTCCTCCCTATGAGTCAGTTGTGTGGGTGGATTGGTGGGAATGAGGGGAGTTTGGAGGGAGGTTTGTGTGTGTCTCTAACTTGTTAAAAGGTTCATCAGTTTAATTCTTAACATTATGTTTGAGGCCTCCCGTCCAAATACATATACATGTGTCTAGGGGTCTGTGTGCGCAGATATGGGGGTTTTCCAGTCTAGTAATATTTCTATATAATTACAGACTTCTCAATTTTCTCATTTTGTTACTTTTGATAAATGTATTTCTAAATACATTTGTAAATATATGAAAATGACTAAAAAAATCAGTAATGTAATTGTACTGAAATTTGGCACCAATTTCTTTGTTGTGAATGGAAGTAAAGTTCTTCCTAGATTTGTTTTTCTCGGTCCAAATCAGTTGAATTATGGTCTGGTTTGTTCTTGGATTGTTTGTACTTTGGTACCAATTAAGTTGAGTAGTTGAGGCATTCGAAATCCCCTTTGCTTACATGTCGATCACACATGCTCACAATTCCTCTGCTGAAATTGTAGAATAATTTACATTAACATTTAAGGCATTTAGCAGATCCCTTATCCAGAGCAACTTACAAAAGTGCTTTGATGTTCACTCAAATATCCCTAGCTAGTAGAAGAGCTGAGAATCCAGTAAAATAAATAAATAAACAAACAAACAAATAAATAAATAAGATAATACGAATCCAAAGAAATCATCCACAATAATCAATTTGCCATGTGGCACATGTACATCTGAAGGGAGTGATATAGGCAGGGAAGCAGAATTTGGCTCACCATATGGGAAAGCAGCTCACCACAAAAAACGCCATTGTCAGGTGCCCAAACATAAGAAGATTCAACTCATGTAGGTGATGGCAGGACATGGTAAAGTGCATCACTAAACTGCAGTGTGAAACCAGAACAAACCAGGTCAAAATATACAATATAACAAAAGCAGAACCTTAGCTTGGACCTTGGTTTGGGTTTTCAGGTGTGAAAACACCTGTCAAGTCATGAGTCTTTAGGCTAGAGTCCAAGTCAAGTCTCAGGTCAATATAACACACCAAGCATTTACAGTACTCTCACTGTTTTACATGCTGACTTTAGTGCCCATCTCTGGTTTAGTGTGGTGCTCGCTCCACCAGTTAAGAATCATTTTAGTTCTAAGTGTAGTGTACAAATCTCTAAACATGCTGTTGGATCTTTTTCTGAATGTTTTCAGAAATACTTCATATTCCAAATGTGTCTATATTCTCTTCAAAACTGTGGTGGGACAGGCGGTGCAATCGCAGGACCGTGGGGGGTGTCCTGGGGAGAGGGATTGGGGAAAGCATTTCCTGGGGAGAGGGATTATAGTGCTGGTGGTCTTTCCAGCAGCAGCGTCTAGCTGTCTGCGGAGCTTGAGCTCATCTCAGTTGTGTGAATCTGATGCTGCTGACCTCAGCATGTGCGCAAGCACACACCCCAAACTCCAGCCCAGCAACAATAACACTGTTCTACTGATGAAGAACGAAACTCAGCCTGAAGTTCTGCAGTTTGGGCAGCACTGACTCACTCCCAGTCTTTCGTTTTCATCCTCATCTGTAACTTTGAGGCTGATAACCCTGGCAATTTCTTATAGTCTGCTGTAGTTTTTTACATGTCAGCAGTGTTTCAGCTCACTGATGTGTCTTAATGCAGTCTGACATGCAGAATGCTTCAGAATACTGCCCTCTGGAGGAGAGAGAACATACAGCACAGCCTATCTAAACTGTCTTGAATTGGACCCCCCCCCCCCTCATGGGAAACAGTCATATCAGTGAAGACAGATGAGGGAAGGATTGTGATTTTTCTTTCCAAATACAGGGGGAGAGAAAAGGAAAAAGAAAGGGAGACAGATGAAGCCGAAAGGAGTAAAAGCAGATGACTGGAAAAGGTGGAGAGATGCGTCATCTAGAGACAAGCCTGAACCTGCCTCTTGCTTTTCTTTCAGGGGTTTCAAAGGCTGATAAACACCATGTAGTATCAAAAGAAAGTGCAGACTCGGTCTGCCTGGAGATGACTCAGCCTTATTATAATGCTGTAATGTTATCTGACGGCAATCTCCAAACCTTGATTATTGACCTGTAGGATTTTCTTCTTCTAAGAACGGTTGCGCTTTAAAAAAGGCTATTTTATATGAAGCAAGACATTATTTTCTTGTTTATCCTCTGCTGTGTGGTAGGCTGGCTTACATTTACTTTTAGCTAGTCTCTGTTTAAACTCTTCTCTGTATTGTAACTCTCACATCTAAAGCTTGGGGCTGATTGGGGGAGAACTCTGAGTGCATATCTGTTACAGAAATCTACACATGTCCTAAATAGTTAGAAACTAATATTTTGAGACATACAGTTTCCTCTAGAAATCATTATCCCACTTTAATAAATTGTTCTCTCAGTTTAATAACTCCTTCCTTCAATTGAATAAATTGTTTTCAATTTAATAAAAGCATCCTTCAGATTAATAAATTGTTCCCTCTGTTTAACAATTGGTTCCACAAGTTTAGTAAATCACTCGGTTTAATATTTTTCTCATGTTTAATAAATCTTTCTTATTTTATTAAATCATTCTCTGTTTAATAACTTATTCGTTCAGCGTAATAACTCATTCAATGAATGGTCTTTCCAGTTTAATAACTCCTTTAACACCCCATTTAAATAAATTCTGTTGAATAAATGTTCTGTTTTATAACCCTTTGTTTAATAACTTGTACTTGTAAATAAATTGTATTGTAAATTAGTGCTTCCCTTAATTTAGAAGGAATAGTTTAACCAAATTATTAAATTGAGTAAATTGGTGGAGAGTCACTAAAGATTTTTCTCTCTGTACCTCAGAAGCTGTGTAGAAATCAGCCTACAAGCATGGTGGCACAGCAGGCAGTGCATGTTCTATACAGCTTCAGGGGCCTAGGGTTGTAGGTTTGATTCCCCCAGTCTCGGTCTGTAAGGAGTTTATGATGTGGATGAATGCAAATTTCTGAAGGATTGCTGACATTTAAGCATTTATTGTTTTCTCGAACATCATCTTGAGCCTGGCTTGTTTTTCAGAACGGTTTCCTCAGGACTGATGTTCACAGTATACACTGATCAACCATTTATGACCACCTCCTTGTTTATACTCTCACTGCCTATTTCATCAGCTTCACTTTCCATAGACGTTGTAGTTCTAGAATTACAGACCATCTGTCCATCTGTTTTTCTGCATACGTCAACTTCCATTCAACTTGGTCTTCAGTAGTCAGGACCCACAGGACCACCACAGAGCAAGTATTATATGGGTGGTGGGTCATTCTCAGCACTGCAGTGACACTGATGTTGTGGTCTGTTAGTGTGTGTTGTGCTGGTATGAGTGGATCAGGCACAGCAGTGCTCCTGGAGAGTTTGATCACCATGTTTACTCACTGCCCACTCTATTAGACACTCCTACCTAGTTGCTCGACCTTGTAGATGTAAAGTCAAAGAAACAAGTTCATCTGTTCTGAAAGCTGGACTGCTTTGTGGGGTTTGTAACAGCACAACACTCCTGCTTTGTGGTGGTCCTGACCATTGAAGATCAGGGTGAAGGAAAGTTAACAAAGTATGTAGAGAAACACATGGACTACAGTCTATTTATACAACTACAAAGTTCTCCTGTATGGTTCAGTGGAGCTGATATAATAAAAAGTAAAATGTTATGGCTGAACAGTGCACATTACAATTTCTTTATTGGTTGTTTTTGCTGCGCTGGAACATTTGATGCCTCACAGGAAGTGGGAGTTTGTGTAAATGTTCTTCTGGACAACCCAGTGCATTCCTTGAGTGCCTTTTGCCAGTTTACAGTTGATGTGTTGAATCTTGTTCGTATGTTTTCTTAAAATATGCATGAAATGATTTATAATTCTTCTTTACTTTCCCCAAAAGAATGTCAGAGCATTCCTTTCTTATTTTCACAGAGGAATGTCAGCATGTTCCCTCATCAGACTATTTAAAGGAGGGATATTAATATTGTGTGGTTGAGTTCAGTGAGCTGTGGCCTCTGTTTAGTTTGGCTTCTTTATCACCAGACTGTCATTCATTACAACAGCAGGGGTAAATTCAGGTTGTTCTCCTTGTCTCTCACACATTTTCTCCCTCTAGCCTATCTAGTATTTCAGTTTGTGTCCTTGGTCACCAGATACAATTGGTTTTGAATGCAGTTTTTTTCTCTTATTGCAGGGAGGAGGATTAGACTATGTAAAGGCCATTGCTTCCCTTCTCTGACATTTCCAGCTCTGCACATTCTTGTGCAGATGAGAGCAGGCAAGGTCATTCCAGCGTAATCTTAAGCATCTAAACAATTCTCCATCATGGCCTGTTGGAAGCATGATGGAGCTTTTACACATCTGACCTTTCTTTTTCCTTGCATTTTTGAAGGAACAGAGTACAACTGTGGAAGTGGGCTTTCAAGAACAGGTTATGGGTGTGTTCTTTTTTAAGGCTCTTGTAGCCTATTTACTTCCAAAGAAAAATGCCAAATCCATTCTGCCATTTCTCACATTTGTCTCCCAGTTTTTCCCTTTCGTTTTAGTGGTACCAGTTACCCAACTCCATTAGGACTTTCCCCCATCACATATTATTCTCCAACCCTAGGAGGGTTGCCTTCTCTTATACATGTGAAGCCAGTCATCACCTCTTTTCAAACTGCCACCATTGCATTACAATAGGTTTGGTGGAAAGCATTGGGTGCCTAGCTCCGATATGACAGCTAACAGACACCTGTACCATTGTGGGATGTGATGTGGGGAGAGAGCGCCATCTACCCCCCCAGAGCTAATCTTGCATCCTAAAGGGTTTTTGCTTTTTAGGTCACCTCATGAAATGGGTGTGGCTGGAGTGGGGCTAGAAAAAGTCCTTGATTTTGGATCAGCATTTCCACTTCTGAAGAGCACTAGTGTTTTAGCAACAAAAAAAAGATCATTGCTAGGGATGTGCTGAATATTCTGCAATTTAAATAATTTGGTTGACAATTGCATAAACAATCACTTTTGGTGTTTGGTAAAAGTGAAAAATTTGATAATTTAGACAGAACAAATATGTTTTTTATGACCAGCATGGGTTGAGCTTTGTAAATGAGTGAAAACCTGTAAATGTTTCTTAATTCAGTGTTAATTTAACTGCATCTCTAATTGATTTCTAATATATAATATTTTCTTATGCTTGACTGTGTACTAGAGCTGGGTATTGCCACTGATTTGCTGAATTGTTTTGATACTGATTCACAATTACAGACATTCATGCTGTTCATTATAAAACCAGTAAAAGGAATCCTCTTTGTGATCAGTTTAACTCAAAATTAAGCCGTTCAGCTTTGCCCAGATGATGTATGTGAAATTTGTCAGCTCCTCACCCCTGTACAGAAACCAGAGCTGGAAGTTTCCTCAACAGAACAAGTCTGTGGAACTTTCTGTAGAGTTGGTGAAATTCCCTTTTTAGGTCAGGATGTGGCTGGACAGCACTATGTCTAGAGCAGCACAACAAGACTCCCACGCAGAGTCAGACTGACAGTTCAGAAGAGTTTATTTGTGATTGTTAACTTTATGACTTTACCCTTTGACAGAGGATGCGCTGTCTTTAATTAGTTTGTAACCCATCATTACAGAGTGGTGGGAGTGCTTATAGCAGTACATTACAGAAACCTCCCGTGGAAAAGTTGGTCTGACCGGCGCCGGACACCATTGACCCTCCCACCCCCCATAAAGTGTACAGAGAATCTGCAATCCACAATGAACACTCACTTGTTCAAGTTACTCACTCACTTCCACTCCTTCTCTTGCTTTCATTCATTCTCTTGCTCTCGTTCCTTCTCTTGCGCACTTTCTCTCCCTCTCTTGCACTCTCTCTGTCTTGCCTTTGCTTTCCTATGCTCTGATGCTCGCTCTCATGTCTGGTTTCGTTGGTGGTGTCCTGGGTGTGACCATCAAAGTCAGGAATTTGAGGCTGTACAGGTCACTGGGAATGCTGATCCTTCTTATTATAACTGAACGTACGGAAATGGGTGTGGAAAATAGCAGGGGAACAACCTGGCCTCTGTGGTCAAAGGTTGGACTGTCCCAATGAGATTGAACAGCTGTTTCTCTCGCTCTCTATCTTGCTCTGTCTCTGTTTCACTTTCTGAGATGAAAGGCCAACTTGGTTTCTCCCAGTGGGGGGGCGTGTGTGTATGTTTGACTGAGACTAATGGATAACCATGGGCAGATGGGCATCTATATTAATGGATATTTGACTCTGTGTTTGTAAGTTAGACTTTTAGTGAATCAGACAGGAGCTATCTTGGGAGTCTGCAGATGGGGACTTCTTAACCCAACTTTAGTCAATCATAGATGAGTCAACATTCACTCAAGAAGGGTCTCAGAAGTGCTCTAATGTTTAGTGGTTTATTGGATGATGTGCTATAACAGGGGGATTTGTAAAACGTAATCTAGGAATGAAATGGCAGAAATATGCAAAATGGGTTTGAACATGAAAATAGCATTTCATACCTATAAGTGGAATTATGTAAGGAATTAGGAAGCTCTCTCAATATGTTACTGTGCCCAAAATAGTGTTACATCTCTTGATTTTTGCCCTATCCCTTGGCAATGAGCTGCGGGATATGTGTGGGGCTCCTGCACTGAATGTGATCTCTGCCAGAGTCGCTTATCTATTCACACAGACAATTCTAATCACGAGTCACTGGGCATTTCCACCACAAAGCAGAAGGCATATTCGTGACCAAACAACTTTGTAAATGGCATGTTGCATCCACCTGGCTCACACCATCATACCCTATAGTGTCTGTCCTAGGGGTGAACATTGTGATTTCATTGTGAAAGATTCAAGAATGGATTTAAAAATGTCTAAGAACAATTATAAATTAGCATTTGTTAAGAAAGCAATTCAAGTAGAGAAAGTTTAAACAGCTGTCAACATGGTCAGGTCAGGCTGTCCTGGCAAGTTCAGACCAAGAGCAGACTTCCCCAACAATCCTGAATGTAATATCAGGACCTACAAGTAGATCCTTCCATAGCTGACATCCAAGTGCAGCATCTACAATCAGAAATAGACCAATGAAGTTTGATTTATGGGACTTGTGCAATGAGGAAATCCTTGGCATTAAAAAAAGTCTAAAGTTTCCCAGAGAACTCCTAGACAATGAACAGGACTTCTGAAATAATGTGCTTTGGACCGATTAATCCAAAGTTGATTTATTTGGACACAATAACAGATGACATGTTTGGCACAAACCAGACACAGCATTTAAGCAAGTAAGTACTTCATTCCAACTGTGAAGCATGGGGGTGTCCATTATTTGGGGCAGCTGTCAATCATAGAAACCACTTTGAAATCTTTATTTTGTTAGAGGTGGCTAATATTTAATTAGTGTCTATATGGGTCATGGTTGTTTTGAAGGCTACAAGGCTGATGGTATAACAAGCATCCTATGCATGGTAACTCACTTTGCCTCTGTTGCCATGGGAGCACTGTCCCCTGACATATGGGCTCACTTGTTTCACTCGTCCATCATGTCAGTATGCAGATATCGGTCACTGGAGTCGACGTATAGCCTATAGCTGTCTCTCTTCAGCTAGTTTACATACCAACTCGCAGGCCTCCCCAGCTCCCCACTGTCTTTCTTTAGCATACCAACACGCAGGCGTCTGTGCACACACTTGGCCGCGATCATCAGCAGACACCACCCCAGGAGGGGGCTTGTCTAATTAAAGCATCCATTTAGCCAGCTGCATAACGACAGGCACTTTAGCTAGCTGCCTGCGATGGTCCCTCTGTAGCAGTGAACCTGGAAATAGCCCTCAATTACAACAGTACAGTCACTAATCACAGGTTAGCTCCTCGTCCCTGCCATGTAATCGAGCACAGTGCATTAATGGCTAACATCAACAGAGTCACAATCACTACACTGCAGCTGTTGACACTACCGGGCCGTTAGTGGTGGGTGTCTGGCTTGGCCTCAGTGGGTCAGCATAGCAGTAGGCTCTAGAGCTTACACATTTGTTGTGTGTGTGGGGTCTATAAAGTGATTTGTTGGCCAATTAAATATAGTATCGGCTCTTAATCTGTCAGTACTTCATCTTGCTTGGCTTTTTAATTTGCGTAGTATGTTTAGATTGAGGCTATTAGTCTAAAACTAACAGTAGATGGCATCTTTGATGGTTTTAATGCTTAAAGCACTCAGGAAGCTGAATTTTCCTTGCTTATTTAATAATATGGGTTTGCAAAATAATATAACAATAAGGGCCTCTCATGGCCTAGGTGTGTTCTCACTGGGTTTGTATGTTACTGTTGGGCTTTCCAAATGGCTGTATTAGTGTAACATGGGTCCTCTCTAGGCCCCATGCACAGTATACAACCCTAGGTTTAACCCCTGCTGGTCCCATCAGGGACCTTGGTGGGCATCCATATGTGGCGTCAACATGGAACCCAAAGACACAACTTCCATCTACCCATACAGGCCTCACATGGACATACTGTCAGGTTTAGCTTTAATACATACTGTTCACTCTCCAGTCTGTTTATGGTTCATATAACAGCAAATTGTACCTTTCCAACTTGCTTATCATGATATTTACAGTCCTAACAACACCAGATTAACCCGTTTCTGCTGCCCTGCCTTGGTGTCTGTTTACTAGTGTGACTAATTGAAAACAACTGAATACACCGACCACACCCTTGTTTCTACACTTGCTGTCCATTTTATCAGCTCTATTTATCATACAGGTGCACTTTGTTAGCCTCTTTTCAACTTGTTTTTCAATGGTCAGGACCCCACAGGACCACCAAAGAGCACAGGTATTATGTAGGTGGTGGGTCATTTTCACCACTTCTGTGACACAGACAGGGTGGTGCTGTTAGTGTGTGTTGCACTGGTATGAGTGGATTAGACACAGCAGTGCTGCTGGAGTTGGACTGAGTTTATTCCACTAACCAGGAATATCCAGCCAACAGTGCCCTTTGGGCAGCGTCCTGTGAGCATTAATGAAGGATGACCAACATAAATGAGAAACAGACGAGCTTCTGCCTACATCTACAAGGCTTACGTAGACATTATGTGTCTAGTAGTGTGGGCAGTGAGTGGACACAGTGTTAACACTTCAGCAGCACAACTGAATCTGATCCATTTGTACCAGTGCAACACACACTAACACACCACCACTGTACCGCTGAGAATGACCCACCACCCACATAACTACTCTGTGGCGGTCCTGTGGTGATAGGAGGCTAACAGAGTATGCACGAGTCAGAACCTCTTTGTATTGGATCTTTTATCAGCTTCTCAGCTCGGAAGCATGCTGTAGATATTTCCATCTCGATTAGGGGTTCCTAGACAGCCAGTGTGTTCACTTGTCAGGGCAGATTAGTACAGTGAGCAGATGGGGTGCAGGTCCACATTTGGCTCAACTGTGTGTCTGATCTCTCTTGAAGCTGTGTCGTTCTCCCAGGATTTCTCAAGGCCAGCTTTGGCTGTGAGTAAAAAATAAACACTGATCATTTTGTCTGTCTGCTTTGTCCCAGTCTGGAACTTTGTACATTGGTATGCGGTAGGAAGCTTCAGTGTTTACTATTAAAATGTTGTTGAAAATATTTCCTGGATAGTAAAGACAGGCCTAAAATCAACTTTGTACAAGGAAGTCAGCGCAGATTGGGGTTTTGCACCTAGATAAGTGAACATGATGCAAACGCGAGCTTCCTTCTGTTCACTGCTGCATGGAATGCTCCAATAACATTGCCTTGTACTATTGCCATTGCTTTTTTTTAGTCAATGTTCACGGTGGACCACATTGATTTGATGATTTGTCCTTTATTGTTCCCTTCAATACTGAATATTTTAACTACCACAGTTATGTAAGAATGTGTCTTGACTTTGTAAATTGGGAACATTTGTTTGCAACATTTGTGTTCGTGCCCATAACCTACAGGCATGATGCACACAAACTGTCTCTGTCTGTATCTGTATCAGACCAGGAAAAAACAAGATTGGTGAATTCCTATTTACTTCTTCCCTGAAACCTTTTGCAGTTGTTTGAAGGAGCAAAGTGGACCAATTTGGCCCAGGCATTATGGCACCTCTGACAACGTAGCAGCACGAAAATGAAACAGGATAACTAATCCATTAAACTGTGTTTGGTCTCAAATCAGGACATCCATATTCTGTTTTTACTCTCATTTTCTTAATCCTTTCACTGTTTTGCCCCTGTACTTCTTAGTCACTGGAGAATGTGCGATTTATCCAGAACGTTCTCAGTGTCCTTAGGGTTTGAGGGGGAGCTTGTTTGCGGGGAGACTGGATTCTCTCCCCAATAGTCATATGTCTGGGGGCTTTCCACCTTTGGCAGATACAACAGTGTCTCTAATGCGAGTCTGCCTGGCTTGTGGCAGGTCTGCTGTTAGGAGGGAGGGCCGGACATGAGTGAAAGATGATGAGCTCCTGTTAGAACCTGTTTTATAACTACAGGTTGTGTGTGTTGAGTGACGCCTGATGGAGAGGTGATCTGAGATCATATTCCGGTGTTACTCATGACAGGTGTAATTCATGGTTGTTACCATATACTCTGAGGTGAGCGGTTGGTTAGTGGAGTTTGTACAGAAGGAAACGGCTGAAATCTCTCTCTCTCTCGCTCGCTCTCTCGCTCGCTCTCTCGCTCGCTCTCTCGCTCTCTCTCTCTCTCTCTCTCGCTCTCTCTCTCTGTACTTGGATCTGTAAATGTATCTCATGTTAGGATATGTAGGCCCGTAAAGTACAGTTCACTTGACATTGCCAGAGAGAGCGTGTGTGGTTCTGGTTTAAAAGGTGTTGAAATGAACTGTAGCCTATAGGGTGACCCAGACTGCTTGGCAGCCAAGGACTGACAGCAACTAGAGACAGAACTCATCACGCATGTCCTGACTGGGCTTGCAGATGTATTACAACTTGCATTCAAACGTGCCTTCACTGACCACCACCTCATCCTGTCCAACACAGCGCTTTCAGTTGCATTTTAGTCTTTGAATTGCATCGCCAGGCAAAGATCTCCTGAGCTGGTGTTGGATGTTTTGATGTTGTTATTGTGATGAATTATATCACATTATGTTTCAACTCCTAATAAAATAATGTGGTCTCATCAGTGCAGAAAATGTTTCCCACATAGATTATATTTAGACACCCCTCTAAGGTTTATGGACCACCTCCTTGTTTCTACTTTGTCTATTTTATCAGCCTGTAGTCCAACTGTTTGTCTGCATACTTTGTTGACCTCTTTTCACCCTGTTCAATGGTCAGGACCCCACAAGGCCACCACAGAGCAGATATTATGTGGGTGGTGGGCCCTTCTCAGAACTGCTGTGACACCGAGATACACAACAAGATAGGGCTGTCTAATAAAGCAGACAGTGAGTTGACACAATACCAACACATTCTTGTATGGTAGGAGGACCTGATAAAATGGTTGATTTAATGTATGATACTCATTTACTGAGTTTCATTAAACAAAACCTATTACCCTGTAAACTACTGTTTACAGACAAATTTTGGTTATGCAACTCGTTATTCAATTGTGCCGAGATTAATCCAGTTTTCATTCCATTCTGTGCCCTGGCTTCAAGCAAGAGTGTACAGTCACTCCTGACTTTCCACTGACGCCCTTGTCCTATTATTCACAGTCGCGTTCACACCTGTGCTTTCTGCCCTCCCTCGTGCTTGCACGTTAGTCTGGCTGCAGCCCAACCTGTACTTGTTGTAATTGCCTGTCAGCAGCACCCTGCTCTTTTACTCCAAGCCTGTTCTTACCTGTTGTTACCTGTGGTTTAAAACCTCATTAACCCACAATTTAGCCAGTCCACACATTACAATGTTCATTTAGACATGCTGAAACAGCTGACGTACATTCTTGAACAGGCAAAAACAGTGGTGACTTAGGTGAGGTACTGGTGTGAATATGCTTGAGTCCATCAAGTCCAATAGTGCTTTTGTCAGCAGGTTAAGACCAAGGTTGCAATCAAATGCAATTCAGAAGCTCATATTTCCCTTTGTTTTTCCAGAATGTCATGACCTGTGCTGCTGCAACCTCAGTATACTGTCAAATATAATCTTATAAAACCAGCAAATCATCAAAGTGGCTTTTTTAGCAGTAATTTATGACTGCTGCTTTTGGCCTATTTGTCTGGAGCTTGCAATCTCCACTGATTTTCTGAATCTTCAATCCCAGTTTGATTCAGATCCCGATTTGATTCATTCCAACATTGATTCATTTAGGGATATTTCACTTACAATAACAGGTTTTAAATTTCAGCTCCACAAACTGCAGTGCTGAAATATGCTACCGGATAGGCATGTTATAGAATGATTTATAAAATATTTATTTTCAGCATCACATTACTACAGTGTGTGAGTTTAAGAATCAGAAAGACGTTATTAATTCCAGAGGATAGTGGCTATTATAATGATTACATATGACCATCCTGTGTAATGTAGTTCAAAGTATTATTGCACATATAATTAAAATTTAAATTTCACAAATGAACCATAATGGTTTGTAGTGGTCACCCATTAAGGGACAAGTTATAGAGTTTGATGGCCACAGATAGGAGCTCCTGTGGTGCTCTATTTTTTAGGGTGAGTCTTGCACTGAATGTAGCACTGCATCTCATTACTGTTAGGTAGAGTGAGTGGGAGTAGTTATCAGTAATGGCCTGTAGTTTAGACAACATCCTCTCTAGAACCCTCAACATTGACCATTCATCTGAATAACCCTTCATTCATGTCGAGTGCTTTGATTGTTCATTGTTCCACACTAAAAATTGCAAGGTTTATGAAGAACTTTTTTTATATTATTCAGTTTGAAACTGGAGAAACCTCTTTAAGTCATCAATGATTTTTGACTTTATTTTTTTTTAACACTTGCACTTACACAGATGACGAGTAATTTCCCCTAGAGATTGCCTGATATGCCATTTTTTCTTTACTGTTACTGATACTTCAGTGTTTGTTGATTGAAACTTCCCAAATGCTGCTGCCCCACAGGAAGGACCCCACTGCTAACACTACTTCACATAGGGAGAACGTGCTCAATAGAACATCATCTGACAATGGGAAGGGCATACCTCACATTATGATGGAGTTTTCAGGCAACTGATTCCTCTGACCGTAATGCATTACAGAAATGCCAGTCAACAGGAGCAGTGACCTCAGGAAGATTGATCACACTGTCATGATGGTGCACTACTATATGCACCAAAAATGACCTTCAGGCCAAAGTCATCAGAAGAAATCTTTCTGCTTTTTCACCACAAATGTTCAGACATTTTCAAGTAGTCATGCACCAATATAATAGAATCAGATATCAGGTTCAGTATTAACAACATTATCAGAATTATGGTGATCCGAGGGACCGGTCCATCCCCTTTAACTCATATAACCAGACATTTGCACTTTGACTGTGGCTTCATGCTGGAATTCTAGGCTTCATAACAAACAAGACTAACCCTATCAAGATTACGTTTTTTTTTTCAGTATTGTATCAAAGTTAATTATATGTTTTGTTGATTTCTTTTTCTGTTTGCTGAGTGAAAAAGAGCAGAGCACTCTAATATTTACAAATAGTTTACTGACCTTGCAACTTAGATTAAATTATCTGCATTAATTTTTGTTTAAAAAATTAATAATGTAGGTCAGTCCTAATGCCTTAGATCTCTCCCAAATGGAGAGGAATACAATGTATTAGTTCAGCAATGGTTTCAGACTGCTGTTGGTCTAATAAATCCCTCAAACAAGTACTCTTGGTTGTCTTCAGAATGTTCTGGGAACTATATATTACTAGACTACACTCTTAATGTGAAGCCCAAACTACAGCAATTCATTATATGATTCATTATATATTGTAAATAATTCCCTGTTTGCAGTAAATGGGATTTTGCCTCAGCTTATTGATTCAGTATCAGCTATGGAAGATTCATTATATACAATAAATTATATGTTATATTTTATAAATTATTCCCTGCCTGGTCTAACTGTGATATTGCCTTTACTTACAAATACAGTATCAGAATTGAAGTTTGGACTACATGAAAGCTATTAAGGCTTAAAGGGTTAAGGAGTTCTGTGCTTGGGGAATGTGATTCTTCTTTAAATATAGAGGCATTACTCCAACAGTTTTTCCTAAACAATTGACACATGATTCATCACATCCACTGATCTCTTTCTAAGTAACTCGGCTGACTACAAAGTGTCGCAGATTTAAAGAGACACTGAGTGAATAGGCTATAAACACCTCCCAGTCATCACTCACTGTCACTCTCAGCAAGACTATACAAAAATACACACACACACACACACACACATACACACACTCTCTCTCTCTCTCTCTCTCTCTCTCTCTCTCTCTCTCTCTCTCTCAGACATATTTATTTTAGTGAGCGGATGCATGAGTGTCCAATTCTGTACCTTTGTCTCTGTGTTGCGGAGCAGGTTAGAATGTAGACCACACACACATACATACATGCACACCAGATACACAAACCGAGCATGCTATGAGAAGTGATTCTCACATGTTTGCTGAATATCAGGGCTACCCAGTTACCCACACTCTGCCTTGGATGGGGGGGGTGTAACCCAATCGTTCCCTTGCTAATGCAGTCTGTGTAAATTAAACGTGTACCCCCCCCATCTTATTTTTCATCTCCTAAATTAAAAGATGACGTCTTCCGTTTGGGAATAGATCTTATGTGCAGTGTTTACCACCATGGCTGAGAGACAGAGATGATGAGGGGGCTTTCAGACCCCCTCACCCAGACAGCCGATTGTAAAACGCCGACACTTAATCCCGCTACCGTGCGGCTGGATCAGCACCCCTACCATCTTCTAGCACAGGGAGCTGCAACTCGAGTGGGACTGGATCACTCTTCTCAAGGTGGCAGCCAGGAGTCTGCATTAGCTTTGGACATGTAATTCTCCATAGGTGAACATATCTAAAAAAGTGTGTTTGTGTGTGCATTTGTACTTGGTACATTTTCAGAACTCAAGACTGGCCTTTTGAATATAATATTGAAAGTCAAATTCTGTCAGTTGGTTAGGTTGTCAGCCCTCATAAACTGATTACCATTCATCATGAAATTTTAACACAAATATAGTACACATTGACTAAAACAAGTGAGGTAAGGGTTCCGTATGAGAATGTAGTAATACTTACAATACTACAGCGAAAGGATAAGTTCATTGGGAAAAAATGGACAATTGGAAGATTTTAGTATCTATTGGGCCTCTAGCCTGAATACAAAGGAGATACGTTTGGACATGGAGGCATAGAGGTTCTGTATGGCACATTTGTCCACTGATGTTGCAGCTGGACCTGCAGATCCTGCACACTTGTAGATTGCCGAAACTGGCATTCAGGCTGCTCCCATAAATGCTTGATTGATATATCTGGTGAGTGGACCGGCCAAGAAAGTGTTGCAATCTGGCAGAAACATTTTCTAGGAACCCCTTGTTCTGTGTGGGTGAACATTATCCTGATGAAAAATGTTCGAAGCCCTGCTATGGGAGGTGACATGTGACCACAAGGTGTCCTGTTATTGTCCCTTGTATTGCTACTAGTGGTGATTGACTGTCATATGCAATGACTTCACATAACACCAGCAGTTGGGGCAGTGTGTGTCACTCCACAGCAAAGTTGGGATTGAAGTGTTTACCACAAGACCATTGTTGGATCCCAGACAGAATCTGGATACATTGCTAAAGATTTTGCAGACCGAAACAGTCCAGGTTTCTCATTCACGACACCATTGAAACTGAAGGTGAAGGTGGCTTTCTCAGAAGGGCTTTGATGGCAGCAATTATTTGAACCGACCATCCTCTCAGTCAAATTATGCTTCCCCTCTGTGTTGTAGTGTCATGTAGAGGCATGTCTAGCAGTAAGCGTTCACTCACCAAGAGGTACACTACCCAAAAGTAGCCTCAGAGAGCCTTTTTATAGGGCAGTCAGGGAAGCATTTTTACATCCTTTAGTGCTAGACATTGTCTTATCAGATTCCCCTTTAATCAGGTTCAAAACATTGAACGATACCTTACAAGAACCACTTCTGTATCCGTGATCCAGTGCTATACTTCAAGAAATGTGTGAGCATGAAGAATCTTAGGCCATGTTTGCCTTACAAGTCCCCATGTATTCGGATTTTGACTCGATCAAATTTAACTAATCTTGACTGTTTGGTCATAAATGTAAATGATATATAGTATGTGCATACAGGGAAAAAGGACATGAAATCAATCTGACCAGTCACATCCATTACAGGTCCCATGCCTGTGAATCGGATATGTATCCGCTCTAGCATCACATGTGAAAGTGACATAAATAATTTTTTCAGGGCTGTGTGGACTTTGTATCACATTATGACACAAAATCAGATTTAAGTCAAAGTTTGTGCACACCTTGAGATCAGATCTGAAGATAATCCTCAGTGGAAAAGATGAAACTGAATCAAATGGATGTTGTTAAATTTTAATATTTACCTAATGTAGAATATTCAATATTTTTCATTTCTGATATGGTCTTAGACATGGACCCCATGTCCTGTATATGAGCTCATGTCCTGCCATTGGATAAAAACAAGTGTATATGTGTGTTTGTTTGCCTGAGATTCCTCCAGCTTGGCTGGCCTTGTTTCTGTCTTGGCTCCTCGACGGTAGCAGTTACTCATGGGCCGAGCATGTTGGGGCAGTTTATTCTTAGCGCTCCTGTCCCCTCATTCGGTCATTGGAGAAAGGTTGGGGGGTCAAAAAATAAAGAGGTAACCAGTGGAAGGGCCCATCTGCATGCTGTTTACCGGGATATTTTAGACCTCGAGGAGATCACATATTTATTGCCAGTGGTTGGCCAGCCTTGCCATTTGGCGCAGAGGCAGGAAAGAGCACAGGCGGCCCGGAGCAGGAGAGAAAGTGATACACAGATAGAGAGAGAGGGAGGGCCAGAAGAAAAAGGAGGAAAGGGGATTGCTCTGGACTCTGCAGCAAAGGAGGACAGCCTTAATTCAGTCTAAAAAACAAGCAGAGCAGCAGAAAAAACGTGAAATTGAAGCCCAGAGGAGGAGCTGCTGTCCCAGGGCTGGTCCCTGTGCTCCACAGCAGCTCACTGCCTGCATGCGTGTGTGTTTTCCGTGCATGCATGAATGCCGGGAGGCGTAATGACAGCACGGGGAGAGGCTGCGGGACGGGAAGGAACGCGCACACTCGGTCAAGGTTTACCGGGACTCAGGCAGGCGCAGGCAGCCCGCTGGTGCACAGGAGTGTGCTGAAGAAAACACTCACTCACACACTCGCTGGCAGAGTGTAACTGTTCCCTTTGACAGGGAAGAAGAAAGCATAGAAAAGTTTAGTGGTTTGTCTTCTCTACAGCTGCATAAAAGGACCAGCTTCACCAGCATCATGAGTCGATGGCTCAAGTGCACCTCCATGTATTTCGTAGGTATCTGAAGGATGATATTTGTAGCTCTAGTTTTGGGTGAAACTTAGATCGCTGAATCAGGCTGCAGGCCAGTTGTTTAGTGCTGGCTTTTTAGTAGTTTTTTGAAACTTTTTAGTAGTTTTTTTAAATGTGTGAGTGCGTCACTGGGTGCTAAGGGTGTTCAGTGCCTTGGACAGTCACAAAATGAAACCAAGGAACTCTTGTTTTGTTGCTGTCAACATTATGACTTCACTTATGTTTAAATGTGTGGTATATGTGTGTGTGTGTGTGTGTGTGTGTGTGTGTGTGTGGTGTGTGTGTGTGTGTGTGTGTATGTATATATATATATATATAATTATGTAATAGGAAAGTAAGAAAGATTAGGATACCCTATGCCCTAATAGCTGGTATTTCCTCCTTTTGGCTGAAATGATGTCAATTTAGATGTTTCCTATAACCATCTCCCCGTCTGTGAAATCAGAAGAAAGATTTTCCCACTCCAACATGTGGAATTTTGCTATCAGTCTTGAATATCTATATCTACAGTATATGTATAATGTGTATCTATGTATGTTTGTGTGCATGTATTCATATATACATAGATATATGTGTAAGTAATGTTAATATGCGTAACAGTTGTATACAAATCTTAAATTGTGGCCTTTGAAAAAGTATGCATGTGTTTGTGTGTGATTGTGTGTGTTGGCCACCGACCCATTAGGGGAGAGTGACTTATGGCTTACTCCATAGCTGCAAGGAATCCTGGAATGCACCACAGTGTTCATGGAGAATGCATTACTGATGTGAAATGATATTTGCAGCCTGGGGGAGATTTAACAACTTGTTTTAACGTGTTGTCAGCTTGCATTCTTTCACCATTGTTGGATTTTTCAATTGTCTTAAAAGCTCAAACTTCACCAGGGACAGTTTTGTTCCATTTATGTTTTCCATGGAGATAAGTGGTGTTGCAGGTTCCTGTATTGTTGAGGAACGAGTTTAGCAGAGTTTCATTACTCAGAATCATTTTCAGAGATGTTCTCCTATTGGTTTTGACAGCTAATCGCAGGGAATCAATCACCTGAAGACACCCATTACAGCCCAGAACATTTGTCATTTATTCTGGATGCTTAAGCATGTTGTTGAAGTTTTTTTGAAGTATTGATCTTTATTGTATGTGCTGATCTCTCTCTCTCTCTCTCTCTCTCTCTCTCAGAACACAGACTGGAATAAATATGATGACAGGCTGATGAAGGCAGTGGAAAGGGGAGAGGTGGACAAGGTTGCAGCTGTGCTCAGTAAGAAGGGCATCATCCCCACTAAACTAGACGTTGAGGGACGCTCTGCGTAAGTACACTCCCATGCACACTCACTCACACCACATATTTACATACCATGTACCCTGATCCTCCTGATTCTTACACTGCTCAACATTACAATGGATTTCAACCTCCACCTTTAACAGTGAACACACAGCCAGTGCCAGAACAGTGGATAGCCACCTGAGTGGCCAGAGAGCAGTTGGAGGTATGGTGCTTGTCTTAAGGCCACCTCAGCAATGAATGTTGATGGAGGAGAAAATGCTTCATCCTCAATCCACCACTCCACACCACATAGAACCAGCAACCTTCCAGCAACTATCTGAGTGCTCAGACAATAGTTGAGTGTTAGTTGCTTTGCTCAAGGGCACCTCAGCTGTAAGGCTGGAAAGGGAGGAGAAGGTGCTTCAGCTCCAAGCCTTCACATTTGGCCTTTTATGGTTGCTTCTACATAAAGTACTTCAGGTGAAAGGCTGGCAGACAGCAAAGATCAGTACATTTTTTTTAATATACCTGAAATGTTAGTCAGCATTAAATTTCAATTAAGTTTTAGTTTATTAGCTCATTCAGTGATCAAAGGGCTGGAACTGGTCATGGATAACACTGCCCTCCCCTGTCATTATAGATAGGTGCACTATAGCAAACAATTTGGTTTAGAAACCATACTTTGGCAATAATAGTGTAAGCAGTGCTGTCCAGAACATCCTGACTAAGCCTTAAAATGCCTGCTGTTCCCCTGAGAGTTTGACTGCTGCAAGCCTTTGGTGTTGTGTCTGAATTAAAACGTTTCTTCCTGACCAGACAATTCTTGCACTTCTCATGCTGTACAAAATAACAGTGCTGTATGCACTCCCTAAATGAAAATGAATGAAAAAAAGAGTGGACTTGTACTTATCCAGACAGCCCTTAGCCCGAGAACAACAAAAGCAAAACTCTAAGCCCTGCTAAAAGCATGTTTCGTACAGTTGGTGGTCTGTCATGGCCTAGTATAACATGGGTTTACCTCCTTAAATTAGGCCTTTGTGGACCTGAACCCAGGCAGAGTCCAGTGTGTATGGCCAGTAGCATGTGGTAGTGATTATGGTCTATTTGAAATCACAGGTATTTACATAAGCCTTGCTGTTTTTATGTGTAGTCTGTGCTGAGGTTTTTTGGGCCTATCCAAAGGTCACAGCTTTACCAGTATGGAAATGAGGATGTGGTGAAGGCTGCTATACCAGGAGAACATGTACAGAGTGGGGAAATGCATACATAAACATCCAGTGCAGAGAGCGCTATGTCAGAAATAAGGTAGAAGTCTGCTCACATTTGAACTGATGCCGGTACGTGGAATTCTATATGAGTCTTTCAGCGACATTAGTTGCAGTGTAGAAGAAACAACAGTGCACAAGTGGTTTGTGTTAAGGGACTCTGCTTTCAGGCCATCAAATCCAGCTCTATGTTCAGGTTTATGTTTGTTAGTGTGTGTGTGTATGTATATGTATGTATATATAAACAGTATACTTATACCACTATCAAGATAGCAGCACACTATGGCCTGAGGTGATATTGTTTATATTTTTTACATATTGATATATAATTTTTTTTTCACCCAGCCAAACTTGACACTGCTTTCAGCTCATCACTACACACTGTGATACGCTTGTATCAAAATGTGGCACCGATTGTTTTGATATGAGTCGGTAATTCAATCAGTGCCCTTAAAAGTACCGTTATAGTACCAATCCAAAAATAAGCACAGAAAATCCATTCTTTTGCACGCTGGGAGTAATTTTGGAAGCCGGGAGCTGTTGTTATGGATAAATTCTGCTTAATCTTTGTCAGAGAGTTTAGAGTGTACCAGGCTGAAGTGGATGGGCTATTTATTTCAGGTCAGAAGCAGAAAAACATTACAGAGGTCAAGCGCAGACTCTTCTCGCCTTGTTGTGTTCAAATTAGCCATTTGTCATTGCCCTGCAGTATGTGCACGCCCAGGTCTGTTATTACTAAGAGCTTGGAAGCCTCCTTGATCCTTTGCCAGTTTCATTCCGTTACAGATCCCACTCTCACTACAAGTAGGGCAGAGGCATCCAGCTTTGGGTTTATTTTACCAGAAGCTTTGTTTTGCTGTTCGATCGCAAGATTTTTTCCTGTGCTGGGGGTGGGGGTATTTTTGTCCGTGTGCGATGTGAGATTCTTGCCTTGGACTGCCATGAACGGGAAAGGACTAGACAGAATGGGATGGAGAAGAGGGAATGGTAATAAGGCCCTGGAATTTCTCAGGCCTAAATCAAGTGCATTGGCCGCCGCGGGAGTCGCCAGGCCGGCGAGGCACCGTAACGGAGCTCAGGGTAATAAACACTGAGCTGATATATGAAGCCTGCTTGTCAGCAGCAACACCCAGCATGCCTTGGGTGATCAGAGCTGCCAGGGGTACACCTCACTCTCACACAGATGCCCACACAGAGACCCTATGTGGGAGGTCAAAGATGTCCTGGCTCATGCATTGGATTTGGGATATAGAGGAGTATCCTGCTCAAAGATGCAATGGCCACACACTGTGTACTTAATTCATGTTTGGTTGTTCTGGTGCACAGAGATCAGTACTTAACATGAACACCTTTAGAAAAATGCCTCGAGAAAATGTCTCAAATGTGTCACTGTAATATGATCCACGTACCTAAATGCTGTCAGCCAATACTGATCTAATCTGATCTGATCCTTGTATTTCTGTAAAAAATGCAGAACATTGCCAACTTGCAAAACATGTTACAAATTTACCACTTTTTTACAATTTTCCCACTTTTGTAACCATTATATGAATTAAAATAGCTAAGAAAAGAAAAATCTAAGAAAAAATAAAGTACAAAACTACAGTTGACCCATATTTATTGAACACAGAATATTTTTAGACATTCCAGCAGACACACCAACATGGAGCAATATGACTTAAACTGCAAGGTGCTGAAAATGTGCATGGCAAACAAAACAAAAAATAGCTATAATAACAAAATCTCTCCACATTTCCCACAGCCAACATGTATGCTGCATTTACATAGAATGTCTGAATTCATGCTGGTTGTAATTTAATTGTGTTCTTAAAACAAAATTGTTTGGTTTAAAGTATTTGGTCTTTTCATTTGAATACTGAATTTGAAGTTGTAGTTGAATTTTTGAATTATAAGCAATTTAGCATAACTTCCCTACACAGGGTATTTGCGGTATGCACTCTCATTAGAAATACTGATCTGGACTTAGTATCTGCAGATACTCAATTTAAGTGCTCTGATTGGAATTAGGGCGATAACTTGTTTTATCTTCTTATGGTTGTAGAGCAGACCCAAAGTGGGTGGCAGAGAGCACCCTGGGAGGGGGCCTGTAATCCAGTGGCCTGTAATTTCCTCAGCGGTTGTTTTCTAGTCAGGATTAGACCTGCTGTTTTTCTGTTTAATAAAGAACATGTTTTGTTTGGAGAGATAAACTGCAGAGTGAGCCCTCAGTGGGGAGGATCTGTTTGTGTGTGAGGTAGATTGGTGTGTATGGGGTGGTATGAGAGGCAAATATGTCAAGATGCGCTTATAATTGCTAATCAAAGAATAACAAAAATGTATCAAAGGTCTGAACAATGAACAAAACTTCCCTTACTGTGCAACTGACTTTTTGTAACAGTCTCTTTCACACCATATACACTGCCAGAAATCCTGGGATATGAGTATACAAATTGATGATGATGAGGTGATACCTCAGGGGATGACTTGGGAACCTGTATAAGCTGTGATGTGTTATCTTGTGGGTGCCATGAGAATACTGAGCAGTGTTCAACCTCAAAGAGACATGAACTGAGTTAAAGCGGGGCATGATGGGTGTCATGGATGAGACATTTCAAATTGTGCTGGTATATAATGTTCCTCAGTCCACAGCATCATGTGTGTACCAGGAATATGTCCAGTATTCAGTATGTCCAACCAATCCTGGACAACTTGGGCCCAATGGCATGGTACATTATCCTGCTGGAATATCCCATCATTGTGAGGGCACATGAAGGGCTTCAGATGATCAGCAATCAGTGAAATGTAGCAGCACTGGTCAGTGTTGAGTTTATGTGGGGCAGTGGACCCAACTCATCATGTTAATACAATCACACCAATATTAAACCCCCACCGGCCTGCACAGTGCCTTGGTGACAACTAGGCAGTATAGCTTCATGGGTTCTGCACCATACAATCAGCCCCAAACAGTTGGTACCGTGACACATCAGACTAGGCTACATGTCCTCTACGGTCAAGTTAGCAACCTCACAAGCTGAAGTGAGGCACTGTGTCCTGTGTCATGGTGTTATCAGAAAAAAATCTTGAATATTGTGCTCATAAAAGTTAACAAATGCTGCACTGAGCTATGGAATGTGGGGCTCCTGCATTGAACATGGATTTGATTTCTGTAAGTCGCCTATTCGTTCACATGGACAACTCTAGACAAGCCGCTGGTCACAGCAATGTGCCACTGCGCTGAACACAGTGGGTGGTAATGTCTTCTATGATCTACTCCCAGTAATTATGTGACATGGAATGTTAAATGCCCACACAACGGAATGTCCCATCCATCTGGCACACACAATCATGCCTCGCTCAAATTCATCTCCTTGCCATGAGCATCTCAAACAAAACACTTCACAACTTGAACAGGTGTTGGCATTCCAGAGCCGACCCCTGATATAATGTAGTTCTGCTCAGTATAGGCTTCTGGTTTGTGAAGTTTTTTTATAAGTAATTTATAAAAGTTAATCCTTTACTTTTTCTGTTCTTGAACCACAAGCTGTGATTGAACAAGACAGGTCAGATGACATGTTTGGCACTGCAGAGATTACTTAATATTCCTTGTAAGTGACTTTAATCCTTATTAACTGGGAGCAGTTACACATGCTGCATATCTGAATCCTTTGAATTCATGTTTCTAATTCTCCTCATGTTACTGACCATCTGTTTTCTGAATGATCTGACTGAAATTTCAAGAGTTGTAATTTGTCTTGTTATTGTTTATAGAGCGTATCAGCTCCCTGACCCCAAACCACACACCCCAACACATGCACATGCATAGCACCACAGTGCCTTTTGAAATATGTTGCACGTTCAGGGGGTCACCGAAAGAGCTGGAGCCAAGATAGAATGACACGTCTGGGTCCTGACCAGCAACAGTCCCAGTGTCTCCAAGCTACTCTTACTATGAGTCAGTGTAATCAGTATGTGAAGTGGCATTGCTTCTGCTGGTGTCTTGAGCCGTGGTTCAGTATATCCGTATATTGAAGAGGGTTGTTTGCTGTTAGACATATTTGTTATGGTTTTGGATTCATGTTCAGTTATACTCATGTTGTGTAAGTCACTCCTTTAGTGCATTTTGTGTGCTTGGAGATTGCTTGAGTGAAGGTGTTCCGATATAGCCAAGTAGCCTTTGCTGTGGGTTGAAAGTGAAAAAAAAGAAACACTGCCTTTTAAGGCTGCAATTTTGCCTTTGGGAATTGGATTGACCGTGACAAACCAATTGCAGAAGCTAAGAAGGATTAAAGTGCTAGAGTATTAAGATTAATGAAAATCGCACTCTTTAAACTGCTCTTACCTTTGCTGTCACACAAAAAATGGGCAACTTTTCAGAAGATGGAAAAGGCCCTCTTTCCTATTTGCTTGCAGTGGAAGTCAATGTAAAATGATTTTAGTCCATGTCACTTTTCTATCGGTCCGTTCATCATGAAATTCTGACACAATGCATCTGACAACTGGCAGATGCACAAATGGCAAAGGGGAGAAGTTGTTTGCCCAACAATAACAATATGCTGGTAACATAGACAAAGCAGAAGCCCTGCATGACTGCCAAGAACATGTATGATAGTTTAAAGAGTGGTTCATGATTCTACATTCTATACTGTGCAGTGTTACTAGCACAAACAATCTTAATGAGAAGGAAATTGTACCTGAAAAAATGAAAGTATGCTTCAGAGCATCTGGAGTCATTATGCCCATTGTCAAAAATATGATGTCATACTTTAGAAGGCTCTCAGAGGCTACGTTTTGGTAGTGTACCTCTTGGTAAGAGACGATTGACTGCTACACATGCCTCTACAATGCACTCAAAGACATTTTGCCCAGTTGACAGACTTTGGGAGGGGCAGCATCATTGGACTGAGAGAATCAGGATGGTCATTTGTGGTTGGAAGATTTATTGCCAATTGAGCATTTATGCTACAAACTGGGACACCAGCTTTGGCAGCCTTGGAGTGTGCAGGGTCTACAGCCCCAGCTGTAACATCTGTGGGCAAGTATGCCACAGGATGCCATACACAATCTGTATGCCTCCATGCCCAACTGTATCTCATATTTTATACAGGATAGAGGCAGCCCAGCAATAAGTGCTGTGGACTAATAAAGTCAAAGTAGAACTGTTTGGCCACAATCATTGATACGATTGGGTGGGGGGGACGTGGGACGGGACTGCATTTCGTGTAAAGAACACCTTACCAACTGTGATACGTGGAGGTGGCTCTCTCATGCTTTTGGGTAATGTTTCTGCCAGTGGCATTTTCAATAACCAATAGGTAAATGGAAGAAAAGATTCCACAAAATACCAGCAAAGCCTGGATGCAAATGTCTAACAGTCTGTTAAAAAGCTAAAGATGGAAGAAGATGGTTTCTACAGGAGGCTAATGGTACAAATATTAAAACTACCAGGGCAAGAGACAGACTGAAGCATTCCAGTTTCCTGGCTTAATATTATAGACATGTTGTGGATATACCTTAAACAAGCTGGCAATGTATTTGTGGCATTGCGTACAATCCAGAGCAGTCAGTCAAACAATAACACAAACAAAGGGTTTGAGTGTATGTATGTAAAAGTAAAAAATCATTAAAATAAGAATATGGTCCCTATAAAACAAGTGCTGAATGTTGTTATTTTTATGGTAGAACATTGCTGCATCGCAGGTCATGACAAATGACCATCTTGTCAACTAACTACGTGCCACCCTCCTGGCTTACAGTGACATGCCGCATGAAACAATACCAGCAATGCAGAAGCTTACGCTCATCCATCACGCCCAGCACAGACACAACACCCGACAACAACATTCCTTCGCATGACCTGACAACAATAGCCTCTGACTAACATGAGGTAACTATATGCCGGGGAGTGGATGGCGTGCTGGTCAGGCTTCACGTTGTGCAGAGTAGCAATGTTCTTGGTTATCCTGGTTAGCTTGCAGGCCAAGGTCATGTGCATGGATGGAGTCCACTTCAACACTACTTTTAATAACAGTAGCTGGAAGCCGGCGACAGTCTGAGTGTCATCTTACACCTTCTCTCAGCGCCCGGACAAAAACGGACCAGTGTTTGCCTTCTCAGCCATAATGCATCAGAAGCTGGGAGGCAAGTGGTTGTGCTATACAACGGCTGTCCTGTATAGTCTTAAGTGTTTTTGCAAATGGCCTATGGGATATTGATATCACAAATCATTCCAATATGCAAATGAGCCCTCTGTCTGTGCTGTGAGCATTTTGGATGTACCTGTAATGTAACTGAGGAGTCACCAACCCTGGTTCCAAACATTGAGGTACTTGCAGATGTAAGATTCAACCCTAATCCACCCCACTAATGACTGCCTTCAGAGGTTCCTGAAAGTTCCTAATTTGCTGAATTGAGTGTGTTGGATTTGGGTTGGAGTTGCAGGAAGGTTGACACTCAGGAGCAGGGTTGGTGACACCTTGTATAAATAATGCATGCTTATTATTATTGTTGTTGTATGATTGTAATTGTTAAGCACTAGTTGGTTTAAAGTAGCATTATGCCTTAAAATAGCTGCTTTGAAATCATTGTGATGAGAGCAATAATGTCGTTGTTGCCACTCCTGGAATGACACTAGTTTCTACACTACGAAGCGGTGAAGTGGGCAGGGCAGTGCCAGCGAGAAGCAGTAGCCAATTGTGCACAATGTACTCTCTACCAGAAACAACGTCATCCACCTGGAGGACTGCACTGAGCACTTGAGACGGAGTGCCAATTCATATCTTGACATACACACATACTTTCACACACAGGCACTTGGCCACACATCAGTGCTGAGCAGCATTGCTACTGTCCAATGGCTTGGTGACACGTTTAGCAAGTTTTCCTCCCAAGACTGGGGTTTAGGCTTCACAACCTTATCTGGGTTCACCCCATAGTGTACACTGTTTCGTTTCTGGTTGAGGGTACACTGGTTGAGTACTCTGTGTGCTTGTTTAGAGTGGGAATCTTGAAAGTTTCATATTTCCATTTTTATCTGTTTTTGTTTTTCTCCATGCATCTGCTCTGTACGCCCACCTGTTCTGGGTAAACAAACCAAGAGAAATGCTCTGAAATTACAGTTAATTACACTTTTTGCACCATTTTGACCATCTCCTCTAAAGTCTCTCTGCATATTTTCAATTGGACAGCAATGGATGTACTTCCCTGCTGAGGCATTATCTTTAGTTTAAGTAGAATGTTTTGGGATCCCAGTGAAAAGCCTCCATTTGTCCCAATCACCTTGGGCGTGTGTGTGAGCAGCTTGGGTTCAGGCTGTGTGTTAATTAAGAGACCAACGGTGTTGAGTTTCCCGGTATGCTCTTCTCTTTTCCTGTCTGAATGCTGATGTAGACCATTCCAGCGGGCATCAATTTCAGCACTCTCTCTTACCCACTTTATCACTCTTTTACTCCCCTTTCTCCTATTGCTTGGCCCTTCTGACTCACCACAACCCCACATTTTTCTGATTGCAGAAAACAAAATGATTGAGACAGATTTACTGATGTGATTTTATGACAGTTATTTTTTCTAAATATATGTCAATATTTACAATATATTGCCCAAACCTGCTGTGTGCCAAATGTGACTTTTATTCCCAGTCTAATCATCCATTTAAAAAAAATCTTTAGTGAAGTTACTAACTCATCCAGTCAAAACTTTGTTTTAAAATTTGTCTCTCTCTATCTGTCTATCTATCTTGCTATCTATCTCTCTTCCTCTCTCTCTCACACACATACATAAAACAAAGTATGATAAAGGAACAAGTTAACTATTAAATAATATCTATGTAAAAAACTGATTTGTTAAACATATGGAACTGTTCATCATGAAAATTATGTTTAAAGTTTTAAAGGGTAAAAGAAGTGTCTATATACACATATACATTCTCTCTCTCTCTCTCTCTTTGCAGTTTCCATCTTGCTTCCACCAGAGGACATCTGGACTGCCTTAATCTCATCCTTGGCCATGGGGTGGATGTCACTGCCACCGATGCTACGGGTGAGACTGTTACTCTCGGGGACAGTTTTAATGTGCAGTTAAAATTGAATGCCGTAAGGCATGAGAAAAATTCACAGCACTTTTAAACTTTTAAAGAAAGCAGTTGGCTTTTCAGTAATATACTTTACATGTTGAAAAATAGGAGACTTGATGTCATGCTTAGATTATGGAAGATTATTACATTCCAATAAACCCTTTTTATCTGCTCAGGGAAAAATGCCTTGCACCTGGCAGCCCGGAATGGACAGTCATTGTGTGTACAGAAGCTACTGCAGGTAAGATGTTACCACTGCCCTCTCAGGTAAAGGTCATGTCAAAGTCTGTCAGTTTGTGTAGAGCTGCCTTACACACCCGTGTCAGCCATTATAATTTGGTATTAAATAATAAAAAATACAAATCATCTGTTTTGGGCACAGCAGGTAGCGCCCTCAAAAATTGAGGTGCTCTATGATTTTACATGGCTCCCATTGCACCCCATCAGAGTTTATCCTTCAAAATGGCAGTTTGCTTGGTGTTGGTGATATAACTAAACAAATAAAACTGTAAGGATGTCTTTTAAAAATCATTTGTAAAGTATAACAAAAACTTTAATAGCTGGCATTTTATCCTTTGACGGAAGTAATGTCAGATTAGATTAGAATCAATTAGAATTTTCTATAACCGTATACCAGTCTTTGAAGTTGACTGGAACAGAGATTTTTCCCTCTCCTTCATACAGAATTCTTTCAGCTTTGTGATGTTTCTGCATGTTCCCCCTCTGATACAATAGTGATTTCATAGTAGCTTCTATGATTAAGAGCTTCTCTGGAAATACAGTTCAATAGAAGAGCTCTCCAGGCCTTACTAGAACAAAGCAGCTCCAAACCACTTCCACCCCCATGCTTCTCAGCTGTTTTGAGTTTCTTGTGCTCACATGTTTGGTTTGCACCAGACAAGTCTTCTGTTTCTATGCCCAAATAATTCAGCTCTTGATAAGCCTCTCCATGTTCTAGTGCAGTAGCAGCATTCCTGATTCTATGTGAGAGATGACTGTACGGTCCTGCTGATATTTTTACTAAATGTAGAATAGCATTCTACAAGAGAATAGCAAGGTTGTCATTTGTCTGTAGAGGCACAAGAAAATATTTTGAGGTGACAGACAGAGCTGTCATTTTTTTTTCTGATAAAGAACGTTTTTCACATCCTGCTCTCAATCCTGTCACGTCAGAATCTTGTCAGTTTTTATCTCTAATTACCCAGCTTATGTTGTGAAGAACTGATTGTTAGGCTGTCATACCGTCTTAAAAAGAGCCAGACATCAGCACTGTGCTCATTTTAAATTGTTAGCAGGCACCCGCTGCTCTTGTAGATTGAGAGACTGACTGTGAGGAAAATCCATGGTTATGTCCATGGCTTCACTGGTGTCACTGTTTACGAAACTTTATCAGATGCAACCATGTTGTGATTTTTTTTTTGCTGACATTTAAGCCTGGACTTTGTTGCTATTTGATACCTAATTTGTTTGGTCTGGACTTCCAGAGCTTTCAGTTTGGTCCAAACCAAAGTGTGAAAGGAGCTGCCAACTACAGTGCACATCAAAAGACCAACATTTGGCCCCACCTAAACCAACTGAACCATGTTCCAGTTGTTTTGCAGTTTACAAATGCTGGATCATTCAGACTTTCCAACCATTTACTGGAAGCTGATACAGACTATCATCAAAAACAAACAATAGAAGGTGAAAAAGAGAATCTGGTTCCCATTTGCATAAGCAGTATCAGTGCATCAGACCATGCTTACAATTCCTACTGTAACTGTAGGTTATTTAACAGGTGGAATCCCAGGTCAGTTTACCACACTCGATCTACCGTGAGACATGTGGCCAAAAGGAGTAAGATTCTGATAAGGAACAGAATTGCATACACTTTTAAAGGCAAAACGCTGTTGTCAGATATTGTAGGGAGAATTGTAAGTGTAAGCATCCTACTTAGGTGATGTCAACAGGATGTAACAAAGTGCTTTAGTGAGGTGTTAATTGTTACGTGAAACCAAGACTATCTGGACCAAACACAATGTAACAAAAATGAGAACCTTGCTTCAAACCTTGGTGCCTACTTTACAAATTCAACATTTCTAGTCTCCTTGCAAAATTAATTTTAAGTTCTGTGACAAGCAGTGTACATCATTCAGCCGTGACATTGGCACTAACACTGAGTAGGCCTTCCTTGTGCCGCCACAACAGATTTTACCGTTTAAGGCATAGACTCCACAAGTGCTCTGAAGTTGTCTTGTGGAATCTGGCATCAAGACTAACCCTACAGCATATCCTGCAAATTGTAAGCTGAGACCTCCATGAGCATCAATGAGCCTTGGTCCCCATAATCCCTTCACTGGTGCACCGGTTGTCCTTCCTTGTAGCACTTTTGGTAGGTGCCGACCACTGTATACCACGAACACCCAACAAAAGCTTTTTGATTCTTTTGAAACTTTCTGACTCAGTCGTCTAGAACAGTGGTTCTTAATCCTGGTCCTGGAGTATCACTGGCCCTTTTAGAATTTCCACCATAGCTGATCTAACTAATAAACTAACTGACAAGCCCTTACTGGAACAAACTGGGTGTGTTATGGCAGGGAATCTTAAACAAGCAGGGCAGTGGTACACCAGGTCAGGATTAGGAACCACTGGTCTAGAACATGGCCTTCTCTAAATGGTTCAGATTTTTATTGGTATCCATTTTTTTGTTTTTAACACACCAATGTAAAGAACGGGCTGTCCAATATATCTTGACATGAGCCCCTTTTCACTGTAACTGTCAGTGGTTCTCATGTTATGGCAGATCTTGTATATATCAGTGGGTATTCAGTAGTAGCTTTGTTTCTGAAAGGTTACAAATTCTTTGAAATGCACACAAAGCAACCTGACACAGTGGCCCAGGTCACCTAAACACTGTGCTCCAGGCAGTTTGAAATAGCAGGCATATCTAATTATCTTGTCCAACTCTATGCACACTGTAGATAAATGCTTAGTTCAGCCACCATGTTCCTCTACTTCCCTCTGGCTAACCCCTCTATCCTGGTAGCTACTGCTTATGCAAACAGGCTTCAAGAACTTGAGCTGGGTGTTGGGAGTGTTGACAAGGCTGCCCTGTACTGTAACCCCCATCTGTATTTCTGTGCCGTCATCGTGGAGGCCACTGCAATCTGACCCTCACCCCTCCACAACCCCCACCTCTTCCCACCCCACACTGAGCAGATAAAGTTACTTAGGACGCACTTAGATGCCCTGCTGCCGGTTTGGGCAGCTGTTGCTAGAGGGAGAAGAGGAAGAAAGAGTGAGGGGAGGAATATGGCATCCCATTCTGCACTCACTGACAAAATGAAACAAAAAAATGCACCAAGCAGTTGTATAATAAATCGTTAAGTGATTTCAATATTACAGTGAAAGGATAAGTTTATTGAAATTAAAACAAGGCCTTAGTGCCCTGTTGGGCCACCTCTAGTCTGGATACAAGATGAGATGCTGCTGGACTGATCTCACCATTCTCTTTGAGAACTCACTGGTCACTCCATCCGCTGAAGCACGGAGCCTTGGTGTAGTTGTGGATGACCAGTTTTCATTCTCATCTCATATTGAAAACCTGACTCGGTCATGCAGATTTCTCTTTTACAGCATCAGGAGAATTCGACCCTTTCTGTCTAGAGAGGCCACTCAGGTGCTGGTTCAGTCTCCTGTCATTTCAAGACTAGACTACTGCAACTCCCTTCTAGCTGACCTTCCTATGCGGACCATCAGACCAGTGCAACTAATCCAGAATGCAGCAGCGTCTGTCTTCAATGTCCCCAAATTCAGTCATGTAACTCCTCTGCTGCGTTCACTTCATTGGCTTCCTGTAGCTGCCCGCATCAGATTCAAAACCTTGATGCTGACCTACAAAGCCAAAAATGGACCAGCCCCTCCATACATAATGGCACTGGTCAAAACTTGAACTGTACCAAGAGCCCGTCAGGCTTCAAGTACAGCGCGGCTTGACCCACCATCCCTCAAGAAGCAAGGAAAACATGCATCCAGCAGTGAGGGCAGTGTGTCTTTTCACAGCAAAGGCAGGATTGAAATTCTCACTGCAAGGCCCCCACGCTTGATATAAACTATTGTCAAATCCCAAACAGAACCTAGATGATGATGCAGTTTAGGTCAGTAGCAGTCCATATTTCTTGTTTATGACAACACTACAACTGAAGTGCACTCACAATGGCTTGGTCAGAATGGTGTAAATGACCGAAAGGTAATTGTTGAAGCGACCTTCCTGCTTCTCTCAGTACAATAATGTGCCTCCTCTCAAAGTCTGTCATCTGGGAAAAATGTCAATAAGTGTGTTGTAGAGGCATGTCCTGGCTCTAGTTGGCTACCCCGCTCTATAACTTTACATGCTCTGACACTTTCCGGCTGAGTTGCTGTTTTTCCTAAATGCTTCCCCTGTTCAATAATATCCCCACAGTTAATGGCAGAATGCCAATGAGGAACGGAATTTCATCAAAGGACCAGTTCAATGAGCTCAATAAACCATCTGTTCATTCATTAATGTGTGTAAAGGTGGACTGCATGGCTAGGGGCTTGATTTTATACACCTGTAATAATGGGACTGATTGTCCAGTACTTTGTTTTCTGTGGAAATGGGATAGAGACATGGGGAGTAAAATGATTGGGTGAACAGGGGAATGATAAATGTTGAAAGAGAGTGGTTGAGGACTGGTCCTGTGGGACTGAATGTTCAGACCACTTAGTGTGTATCATGGCAACACTTTCCCTGGTATGACCTCCTTTCACTCCCCTCATTTTCTGGGCTTCCAAAAAGGAGGCTAACTTGAAAGGCAAACTCAGAAAGCCTTCAGTCATTAGTTTGGATAACTCCTGTCCTATTTACTAAAGAGAGAATTTATAGCTTTTAATGGGGCTGTTTCTAATCAAAGCTCTTGCATGCATATAACGTGTGTGTGTGTGTGTGTGTGTGTGTGTGTGTGTGTGTGTGTGTGTGTGTGTGTGTGTGTGTGTGTGTGTGTGTGTGTGTGTGTGTGTGTGTGTGTGTTCATGTGATATGTTGTACAGCTGCCTGGTAAATGTGGACCTGCAGGGAGAACAGCACACGATGCTGGTGACAGCTTTACGTATTGATTCCCGCACCCCTCAAGCATTTCTCAACAATTTTCTGCTTCCCAGTTGAGCTCTCTCACACTTTGTTTCTTGTCTTCCCTCCCTAGTAAGATTTTATTTAAGTCCAGATCGATTTTAAGTAAGTTTGCTTCAATTCTGTAAAGAGAATGTGAATGTGTTTCCATCAAGTCTATTGTCACCTTTTCATAGATGAAACAAATATCCTTTCACAATCTCTCTTTCCATTTCAAACTATTTGAATATTATTATTAATTTAATATATCATTTATTAACCATCATTAATTACATAATAGATAATTGCTCTTAAGTGGTAGTTATTTTGCCATAATGCCATGTTCTCACTGTGACTGAACATCCAGGACTTTTCAACATTCTTATGTGTGTGAATGAATATATAGTATATCTATGTATAGGATGCAAACTGGCACTCTTGTCTGGGTTGAACCCCATAAGGCTGGATACAGTCTTCAGTCTTGTTGGTCTCTCTCTCTCTCTCTCTCTCTCTCTCCTCTCTCTCTCTCTCTCTCTCTCTCTCTCTCTCTCTCTCTCTCTCTCTCTCTCTCTCTCACACTCCATGGAATCCAGTTTGAGATGAGCAAGGTCTCAGGTACTACTTCTGTGATTTAATACACCCCCCTCTTCTCTTGTTCTCCACAGTAATGGCAGGCTGCTCCTCCAGTGTTAAGCTGTTGTGCGACAGTGGAGCTTCAGTCAATGCTAATGACTTTGTAAGTTTTGATGCAGCTGAAAACAACCTCCCTTCAGCAGCAAACCCTCTCATGGCCTTGGTCACACAATGACTAGTTCTGTCTTTATCAGCAGAGAATGTGCTTAGTAACATAGAGCCTTTCATGAGGTTTGTTGTATTGTTGTTCAGGGGTTAGTTTTTCTGTCTGTCAGTGTTGCAGCACAGTCTGACTAAAGCTTCAACAACAATGTGTAGCAGTAGAAGAATAAAAATTATGAAATTATTTTATTCACCAGAATATTGTATTACCATATAACTGATATTTTCTGAGAGGGTTATCTTGCTGTGAAAATCTCATACAACCATTGTAACCCTAGTTTATGTGTGTGTTTGTGTCTTTACAGGATGGCCGAACTCCATTAGTGCTGGCCACTCAGATGTGTCATCCCCGTATTTGTCAACTCCTGCTGGATCGAGGAGCTGACATTAGAGTGCGAGATAAACAGAACAAGTAAGAGAGCATATCCCTCACTCGCATATCCTTAGTAACACTGAAAAATACATGTTCCTCAGTGGGTTTTGGCTAGGACATGTGGTTCAAGGGAGGTTAAAAATTGTTTATAAAACACAGTAAATTATTAGTAAATGTACTGTATCTGTGGGTTATTTCGGGTTTAAATATACCATACATGAGAGCTCTGAGTGGTTCAGTGGTCGAGTGTGCTAGCACTATGATCAGAGGTTTCAGGTTCAAATCCTGGGTCAAGCTGCTTGCCATTGGCTGTGTAATTTGAATTGCATTGTTGGGTTAACAGAACCAAATGATGTCTTGTGGTTATGGTTGCAAACTGACTGGGATACAATTGCAAGCACTTAGCAATCACCTAAATCAGGCTAATGTATCTTAATGGTTATGCTGTTGCTAAGTGATTGCTTAGGGTGTTGCTAAATGCTTGTCAAATTGTTCAAGCATTGTCCCAGGTTCATGCCGGTGTATCCAAAATGGTTGGTAGGTGGTTGCTGTTGTATCCGAGTTGGTTTACTATGCACAATGATAAACAGAAACTGAACAACCCACACTTTCTTTCTGATCACCCACCAATTAAAATTACATAGCATTTAGGTTAAATACTTGATACAAGATGCTGGGTGAGAAAAATAACCCAATCCTTTTGTCCAGTAATGACCCAATGCTCTGTTTTTTCAATCCAGCATTTTTTAGCGTGTATGTGATTTGGGAACTTTGAATTTCTGAGAATGATCAGGATGTGTTTGCACTCTTTCAGAACGGCATTGATCCTAGGCTGTGAATATGGATGTAAGGATGCTGTGGAGGTCTTGCTGAGGAATGGCGCTGATGTCACTGCCGTGGACGGCTTTGGCCATGACAGCTATCACTACACCCGACTCAGCAAAAACCAGGATCTTGTCAGCCTCATCAAGACTTACCTGGATAGTGCCATGAAAGGTAATTCACTGCTCCTCTCGGTGACCTCAAATGGTATTAAAGAGCACTCTGAGTTTGGTTGCTGTGTTCTTGCACATACAAAACTAACAAACTGCCCCCTGTTAGGGGACGAGGGGTCCCAACCTCCTTTACCTATTCTTTGAAAAACGGCTGTGAAAAGCATACAAAAAATTAATGCGTCAGTTCAAGGACTGTATTACTCGACTTGCTTTTGTACACTCACTAACAAAAAATCAACACACTAATGTCAGATCAGCATGCAGATGTGTAAATAATTACAGGTGTGGTTTGATTAGACACTGTATCTTGGCATAAGAGGCCGTAAATGTGTTTCCCACACTGGCCTATAAAAAGGTTCTCATAGGCTACGTAACGTACTTCTCATAGACTGCTAGACATTTTGGCTTGTTGACAAACTTTGAGAGGGGGCTTCATTGGAGATTATCAGGATGGCTTCAAGGAATTGCCTGAAATCTAGGCCATTATGACGACCACTGCTAGTAATTCCTAACAGCTTTGTGTGAGGCTACAAAACTGGACCCATATTCATAATTACCTATGAATCCAAGTTCTGTTTGGGACCTGATGGTGTTTGTGTTTGGAGGTCAGAGATCAAAAGTAAACAGTTGCTGTCAGACAACACCATATGTTTGCCGTTTTAAACTTGTTTGTGCTAATGTAGCTAATGTGCTAATGTTTGCTATAGTAATTTGATGCTCTAGATACATCAGACACCATTACTGAATGTGCACAAATATTGTTCATAATGAATTTTTTGACAGCTCAGTTTTTTCAGTGCTTTGGACTGGTTCTATTTGTTGAACCTTTATCAGTATGCAGGAGCCTTAGTGTTGTTACATCAGTATGCAAGAGACTTTGATCATCTCCTTTGTCTCTGTGCCCATGAAGTGCTTCTCAGTTTATAAAAGCACAGTTGTGTGTTGGGAATGCAGATGTTGATCAGTATGGTTTGGTTTTCTAGATTCAGATCTGTTAATAATGTGACTCCACACATTTTGGAGTCTCAGATTGATCCAAATACTAGTTCAACTACAAGTTCCCAACTTAAGTTTTACATTAAAAAATTCTGCTGAACTGATACACACCATTTTGGATTTACAGTCTCAGGGCAAGAAGAAATTCACTGTTGTTTTGACCTACACTCATTTATTTGTCATTTTTTTCCCCATGCCTCTTTCCTCCCGTTCACTACCATTCATTTTTACATGCACCCCAACCGTGGAGTTTCTTTGTATCGACACCACCAAACCATGTACCCAATCAGAGCAGGTACCTGAGCTCTAATCCACAGACCCACACTCATCAATCTGTCTTTTTTTTCATTGCTCATTCCTACCAACACCTTAGCAGCCAACAGCTATGCAATGGCAACACTACAGCTACCACCTTGAATACCATATCAATCATGGAGAATTACTTTAATTGCTTATCCCTTCTGCCTATCTGTTAGGATTTCGTATCCACAACTAACAGTTGATTCAGATGATCCATTTGAATCAGTGCATGTTTACTCCTCATAATGGAGAATTATAAGAGAACGGGAAAAGGAGGACCATGTAAGCAGTGGGTAGTATAGGCATTTCAGGAGTGAGTCGAGTCATATATGTAGTAGGTGATCAGGCTTTTCTGGAGAATCGGAGACACCCAGCAGGGCTGCCTTTCTCCCACCTGCCAGGTGTTTCATCCTCATTCACAGAAAATGGCAGTGCAGTAGCACACTGCAGATCAAAGCTGATGCAGAGCTTGCTTTCAGTGTGTCCAGTGAAAAGGAAAGCCTTTTCAATTCCCCATCTCTGACCAGAAAGAATGAGGGATTGCATTAACGAGTTCATATGAAAGGAAGCAGCATGCAGCCTTGTTTCTGAAGCAAGATGGTGGAAGGCTTTATGTTGTTGACACTTTGACATTTTTCAAAGCTGAATGTCCACCAGCTTGTTCTGCCTGGTTCTTTTCAATCTGCTCTTTCCTTGTGAAAAGTGCACATATTTACCAGCACCAGAGTCAAATAAACATAAAAATCAATATTTTAGTCCAGAGAGATACACAAAGTGGTTTCTGCCTGAGTGGCTTTGGGGTGCTACAGTTAAAACTGATGACTGGATTATTTAGAAACTAATTCAATAGTCAATCAATTAGAATAGTCAATAGTTGGTGGTGTAATAATTTGTGTTTCTCACATCAACAATGACACATGTGAACAATGCATTAAGGGCCAAAGTTGACCCATATGGTGTCGTACAGATTTACTGCTGATGTGCATATGGACATGTGGACATTCGGACACGGGCTGAATGGAAAAAGGACACATTGTCCAGTGGCTCAATCTCAGAACCAAAGACTCCACTATTAATTCTTTGTTATTTTATTGTAGAATGTAGTGAAAGAAAAAAATGGAGCACAAAAAGAGGCAATTGGCACAGCTCAACTGCTACATCACACACAGACCATGTCAAAAGAAGTCATTAATACAGTCTGTGTCAAATGTTACTAATACATATGAATAAACCTTAAAATTAGTCACTAATACATATGGACAGACCATGTCAAAATACGAGGTGCATTAAAAACATATCCAGCCTTTAGTAATAAATACTTGTTTTCAGATATAAAAACATCACTCTAATCTACTTCAAAGTACCACACACTTCTCCTAACGATTCTGCCACTATCTGAAGCACTGCTGGAATTCCCACAGCTGGTCCATCGCATTCTGCATGACTGAAATCTTGTTTCTTTTAGGGGCATTTTCAGCTTAGGGAAAAACCAGAAGGCACACTGGGCCATGTTAAGAGAGTAGGGAGCCTGATGAAGCACAGTTGTGGTTGACCAGGAAACTCTCAATCATGGCATATGCGTTATCAGTGTCTAATGCCTTATCCTGATGGAGTTGCCAACTGTCTGCTGCCCACAGATCCAACCATTTGTGTATGAACAAAGACTGTGTCCAAAGAAGTCACTAGTACAAAAGAACACAGACCACGTCAAAATAAATGTCCCTAAGACCTATTAACAGTCTGTTCAAATAATTCACAAATACATACAGTGAGTCCCTCGAATACATGCAGAGTCATAATAAGCAGACCATGTAATAAAAGTCCAAAATAAGCAAAATAAAAGTCACTAATACAAGCAGCAGTAACACAAACTGTTTTTCACAATGAACATTAAAATTATTGTGAAATCAAAACTAATTAAAGGCAAGTTGGTTCTTTCATTATATCTGATTGCTGCTACTTTCACTTCCTTGGTTTTAAAAAATTGACAAGAAAAAGATACTGGAGTTTTAATCGATCCTTTATATTGGCAGGAAAGTTCATAAAGCAGTGAGTTTTGAATGTTATTCATCCTTATTGCTACTTAACAAAACAGCATCAAGCAGAATTACAAGACAAGTTATGTAATAATTGTGATATTTTATCTAAATTGATTTTTTTTTTATTAATCACTAAGACTGCCAAAATAGTAATTTGTTGCAGCTGTGGGTGGGTTTATAATGGCTACATGTCAGTTAATGCAAGTGTTGTAATCAAAGTCAGGGCATGATGTTCACTTATTAAAATTTCCAACACCTCAGTTTGTTAGCACATCTGAGGGTGTGTGCGTGCGCATGTTTCAAAGTCTAATTAAGATCAAGCAATAGCTGCAGTAGCATAATCACAGCTCTCTGATTTCCTCTGGCAAATGTCCTGGCCTTGGCTGAACTGCAGTCTCATGAATACAGTCCATCACTTGTGCCATTGTACAGAGCAAGCTGTGAAATGATAACTAACATTTGACTTCATCTGTATTCACAGCAAAAGAGGTGGCCAGGATGGAACAGAAAAAGAGACAGGTACTGCAGTACATTTCTACCATTGACATTCTGTTGAGGAAATACTGCTGCGTTCAATGCTTAGCTCAACAGTGGTAGACGAATGTCACATCTGTTTTCTTCTACACTGGTCTTCCATTCTAAATGTCTCATCCATTGTCAGTCTCTGGATTGTTTACTGAATGAGTGTGTGTACATGCTCTCAATCTTAATCAGATTTGAGCGGTCACGTAAACAGCATACACCAATTTCTTAGATCAGAGTAAGATCTAGAAATCTGATTACAAAATCTAATTGCTGGATTTAAGATCAGTAATCTGATTTCTTTCAGTTTTTGAGACACATGCACTCTGACAATTCCTGTCCTGCATTCCTGACAAATTGCAACTGTGTTTGAGCATGAACCAATTGCATGAACTAGCAGGCGTCTTCCTTCCCCTGCTTCATTCTTCTCTGAGACTATTGGCTGGTTGCAAAGTGGACATCTAATTCATGTAAACCCAGAGTTTTCACATTATCTAATTGTCCAAGTGAATGAACATATTGATTGCATTACTGACAAAATCTGATTTTCTGCAGCTTTCAGATTATTGACTGCATATTAATGCATCCAGTGTGATATCATTGCAATTACATCTGTAGTCCCTTCATTATGCTGTCACTTAAGGCATGTCATGCAGAAGGATGGTAAGCCAAAACACCTGGGGATGAATAAGCCTGGCTTATGTCCTTCTGTCAGTTTATTTCTGTGATTGTTTTTCATTGAAACAGCTGTGTAAACGTCTCAGACTGTGCATAAATGAGCAGGCATATACAGCTTCCCTATAAGTATTTGTCAAACTCAGTCCAGGCACCCCTCTCTTGTACATTTTACAGGATACCCTGCTTTAACACACCCCTTTGAAGGGTGTATATGTTATATAAGGTTTATAAATAAGCTGACTAGTTGAATCAAATGTGTTCCATGCAGGGTGTTGAATAAATGTGCAGAGCAGGGGGCGTCTGGACTGAGTTACACAAATCATTGAGTATATATATGGTGCTTTTCTACTGCTTAGCATCTACACTACTCTACTCAGGATTGTTGGAAGCTGCTTGAATTGGGTGTTTAAAGCTTGATCCTTGAGAGTCATTACTGTGCATTAACCAAGAAAACTTGTGCCCAATTCAGTGTCCGCTTTAAAGCTCTACACTAATGCCATCTAGTGGTGGTTAAAGAAATTGTATTGTAACCCCTGTATGAAGACTCTCAGGAGCATAGCTTACACAGCTTCAATTATAACTCTGTCATTTTGACATCTTATCTAGATGCAGAGCCTATTTGTTGTTCATCTGTCCTGTTATGATGTGTGATTAAGTCACTATTGGTGGTGATTTCCACCCACTGTGCTGATGTTAAGTCTTCCTTCCCATTTCTGCAGCTGTCTGTGGATACAGGATCTGAGACAACCTCTAATAGGGATCAGATCATTCATGTAAGTGTAACAGTTTGTACTTGTCTGTTAGAACCTTTGGAGCTTGTAATGTAGGTCTGGCAAAGTTTGTGGACTATGATTCAGCTGTGAAATCTCTAATGGACACTTCGGCTGACTATTTGCTTCGCAGTAAACTGTGTAATTCATTTCCCAGGACCTGGAGAAACAAAATGAAAGCCAACAAGAAACCCTAAGGAAATATCATCAGGAACAACGAGCTCTGCTGGACAAAGTTAACATGTTGCAACAGCAGCTCAGTCAGGTACAGGGATACTGGTTTGCACACATAAACAGATGTCTAGCTCGATTCCACAAGATGCACTCATCATCAAAAAATAGTTGCACCAACAAGGAATCAACCAACTGCTATGGTGTCATGCCAGGTTGTCATGGAGTCACTCAAAATGGTAACAGGTCATCTTCAGTGATGAGTCCTGCTTTTCTCTTTGAGATGACCAGTGAATCCCTATGTAGGAGCACCATAGTCAGTGCCAAGATCAACAGTTTGTCGTCACAGGAGGCCTGTTGTCATGGTGTGGGACGCAATTTCATCATTACATTTGGTCTTTATTACGGCACTTTGACAGCTCAAAGTGACGTTAATGAGGTTCAGCAACTAGTGGCCCTACCTTTTCTGACCACAACACCATTCCAACAGTACAACGCTTGTGTGGTTGGTGTGCTGCAACAGAACACCACTAGTTAGCTACCACAACATGTGAAAGACTGGAGTTTGATCCCCAGTCTGGGCACCTATGCTCTGCTACACCAATAAGACTCCTAACACTACTCTGACCCACTTTTGTATCGTGAGTAACCTTGTAGGTCAATAAGACTTGAATGTCGTAAATGCCAGTGTCCACATACATGGATTAGGAACCACTACATCTCGTTGATGAGATGTTTGGACTGTTGCAGTTCTGAGTGGCTGCATCTCTTGTTTTTATGAGCCTTTTACTATGATTAAACTGAATATAATTATATGTTAAATATAACATTGGGAAATGCTTATTCTGTGGCATGCCTTCAGTATATACAGTGGCTTGCAAAAATATTGAAGTTTTCCATATTTTGTCACATTACAACCACAAACATAAATATGTTTCATTGGAATTTAATGTGAAAGGCCAACACAAAGTGGTATACAATTGTGAAGTGGAAAGCAAATTATACATGATTCAAAAAATGTTTTACAAATAAAAAAAGTGAAACGTGTGGTGTACAAAAGTGTAATACAAGGAGTATTCAAGGAGTATGAAAACTTTTGCAAGCCACTGTATTTTTGTAGATATTTAAAACCTGTAGACAGGTGCTTTCCTTTGTAGGTGACTGTCTTGCATGCTTTTGTGTGCAATATTAGAATGTTCTAGCATGAATCTGTTTGAATAATTCATATTCGTTGCTCTAATTATTTAATGTCGTTCCCTTTATTTCTTCACTTTTGTAGGAAAAGTTGACAGTGGAGGACATTCATAAGGAGGTAATTTGTGTTTAGTTGGCCCTAAAAGGCTCCTCCGTGTGTACCATCATTTTAAAGCATTCAGGAAAGAGAGGAATGTGAATTGAGCTCCCTCTGATTTTGACATCTCTCTGTGGTATTCAGAGGGAACAACTGAAACTCCTTCTGTCCGCCAAAGATAAAGAGGAAGGAGCCAGGGCTGCTGAGACTGTGAAAGTTCAGCTCCGGACCCATCTGGTGAGTGGCCAGCCAGGGCAGGTAGATGCAGTGTGCATATCAAAGCTCAAGTACATTTGTTAGAGCCAGATCTAACCTCTGATAATCATCAAATGTTGTGAATTATATCACAAAATCTGCATGTTTTTATTTGGCAGGGTGATTACTCAGGTCAGTCTGTGATTAAAGGTGAGTTTGTTTTGTGAAAATGGCAATGACACAGTTTAAAAAAAACTCCTGCTGAGATTGAATAATTTCAGGAATTTATTTGCATGGAATAATGAGGTGAGGATTGTAATTGACCTTTTTCTCCATGCAGGGAAGGAAAATATCCTGGTCAAGCAGTCTCACAGTCTGGATTCGGCTCAGGTAAAATGTCTGAAAAGTGCCCTTCTTCCCTAGATTTGCAGAGTGCCTGTGTGTTTGCTTTATGGCCTCATACACATTAGGTAATATATTAGTGACAGAATGTGTTTTTAATGAGCAGAGGTGGCAGAAATACACAAGTCCCGTGCTTAAGTTAAAGTACAAATATTACAGTTAGAAAATACTTGAGTAAAATTCTTTACTCACTTTAAATAGTTAAGTTTTCATTTGGGTTGGGTTTTGTATGTACTATTGTTTTAAATGGCTTCTAATTTCTTGATTTTTTGACTGGTAATGATGATCAATATTATACACTGTTAGCTAGCTGTGTACAGAAGCCTTTGAGATCCAGGGAATAGACATTGAGGGAGTGGACTCCTACAAGTACCTGGGTGTTCACTTAAACTCCAAACTGAACTGGGCTGTTAAGAGCACTGCACTTTACAAAAGAGGCCAGAGCAGACTCCACCCACTGAGAAAACTGTGGAGTGCAGGGAAAACTCCCGAGGACCTTCTTTGACACAGTGGTGGACGCATATTTAATGGTGTGTTCTACTGGGGCAGCAGTATTTCGACAGCAGACAGGAAGAGACTGAACAAACTCATTAAAAAGCCAGATCTGTCCTGAGAAGCCCCTTAGACCTACTGCAGGTAGAGGGAGACGGAAGGGATGTAAGCCAAGCTGGCATCAGTGCTAGAGAATGACTCCCACCCCATGCATGAGACTATGGCAGCACTGGGCAGCTCTTTCAGTAACCGGCTGCTCAGCCTATGTGTGTGAGGGAGTGGTATCATAGGTCCGTCCTGCTGTGACTGTACAAACAAAAATGCTCTCAGCAGACCACAGACACCCACACTTAACTCCACACACTGTTAAGAGTTTTTCAATAGAACATAATGTGCAATACATCTTTCATCTCCCCACTTATCTGTAATATATATGCTAAATTTTATCTGTTCTTGTACTGAGTGCATTGCTATCCCTTTGCTGCTGCTAGTTGTGAATTTCCCAACTGCATGACCAATAAAGGATTATCTTATGTTTTGAGTATACTGAATATAACAGCAGGAAAACAGTAGGTTAAACACCATAGTTTCACCTGGCTGTCAGATTTAGTGAATTTATTTTAAGTCGAATAGTAAATAGGAACCAACATTTGATTGGGTTTGTTTTACCGAGGATCAACCCAGTGGGACCGAGGATTCTGCAGTGGGACAGGTGTTTTTTGTTGCTTTTGCACTTTTCATTTTGAGAGTTTTCAAGTTCAATTTTATTATTTATGTCAGCTGCAAAAACACCTGTAGTTTTTTTATAGTAAACCAACAGTTTTTAATAATGTGTGATCTGTGTTGAAATTTGTCCTAGAGTAGGTGTCCAGTTTAGCATCCAGTATGTCAATTTTGGACTTGGAGACAAATCTGTGGTGTGTTTATAAGCAGTTACACTGTATAGATATGTTTTGTAATTGATTGAGGCCCTAATTAACAGAGCAAGTGCTATAAAAAGCTCTATTTTGACGCTTGTCTCATTCCCTCCTGTGCAGATTTTGCAGGCTCCACTTCAGTCGCGTTCCGTGTCTCGGCCTTTGGAGCTTTCTCACCCGGCAACCCCAAGCGAAGTGGACTCTCTGCGGCTGGAGTTAAGCTCTGTCTGTAAGAAGCATGAGACTTCTCTGGAAGAAGCAAGCCGTCTGCAGTCAGCTCTAGCTCAAAAGACCCACGAATGTGAGGAGCTGGCCAGAAGTCATGACTTGGCCAAGCATGATGCAGACCGGCATATCCAGGAGCTGGAAGGGGCTCTAGAAGATGTGCAGAAAAGGATGTTGGACTCCGAGGCCAAGGTCAAGCAGCTGCAAGCTCATGTTGTGGCAGTCAAGGAGCACCTTGGCAACCAGATAATTGATGACCTTAAGGCTCAGCTTGGTGATGTCAAGGCCAAATATGAGGGTGCTTCAGCTGAGGTTGGCCGGGTCAGAAACCACCTGAAGCAGAGCGAGAAAGCCCTGGAAGAGTACAAGAAAAGTGAGGGGCTCTTGGCCCAAGAGGCTGAGAGGCTGGCAGATGAACTGAATGCTATGAAAGTAGAGCGTGAGGAGATGGGTGAAACTCTCCTAGAAATGGAAGCTCAAGTTAAAGAAGCAGAGGCCCGTCTAGTGGCTATGGTGCCTGCGGAGAAGTTTGACAATATGAAGAACCTGTTGACCAATGCAGTGGATGAGAAGGAAAGGCAGCTGGCTGAGCTGAGGGATGACTATGATCGTGTACTGGAGGAGGTGGCAGAGCTCCACAGAGAGGTGGGCAGTCGAGATGTCATCCCAATCCAGGAGCATGAGAGGGTCAGGGTTGCCCTGGAGGAGCAGGGCATTGTCCTAAGGAAGAAATTGGCTGATGTCACCTCCAAGTGCCAGTCACTGATCTGTGAGGTGGAGCAGGGTGAGGATGAGAGGGAGCTTCTAAGGGAGGAGCTCCAGGAGCTCACACAGAATCTCCAGACAAAGTTTGTTCCTGTGGACTCTCATGAAGCAGTGAAGAGGTCTCTGGAACTTGCCATGGAGGAGCTGAAGGAGCAGTTGGAGGAGACAGAAGAGCGGCTAAAGAGGATCCAGGAGGAGAAAGTCTCTCTCTCTGAGAATGTAAATAACATAAGGAGCACTCATGTGCCCCGTGAAAAGTATGACCGTGAGGTGTTGGAATTGTCTTCTCGCAGTGCGCAGCTGACAAAGGATATGGAGGGACTCCAAGTGAAGTTCCAGGAAAAGTTGAAGGAGTTGGAAATTGTGACACATGAGAAGGCAGAACTGAAGTGTAGTGTGGAAGCAGAGTTTGTTCAGAAGGAAGTGCATGAGCAAGTGCAAACAGAGTTGGCTAAAGCTTTGGAGAAAGCCAAGGCTGAAATTGCCAAGTTGGAGGAAGATGGACGAGTCAGGGAGGAAGAACTGAGGAAAGTGAAAGAAGGAAGCGCCATGTTGAAAGAGGAGTTTGAGAATGTGCAAGAGAAATTAGAAAAGGACTATATCAGCCTTGTTGAACACAAGGCAGTGACCAGCAAACTGAACAGTGCTTTTACTGAGGTAGAGAAAAGAAGCGATGAGGCCTTCTCCAAATATCAGTCTGTTCAGGAAGATAACATGAAACTTCACAAAGAAATTGAAGCCCAGAAGAAGGAACTAGACACAATTCAGCAGGCTATCCATTCCACTTTTGTGCCATTGGCTGCTGTCGAGGAAAAAGAGAGGACTTTTGATTTTGCTCTAAAAGACCTACAAGAGAAACTAGCTGAAACGCAGAAGAAATGTGACCATGCAAAGGCAGATGTGGAAAGTCAGAGACAGGAGAAGGAAGCCTTGAAATTAGAGATGGCAACTGTGCAACAGAAATTGGAGGCTAACTTTGTGTCCAGTGAGAAATACAGAGAGGTGGAGTACAAGTACAAAGGTCAGGTGGAGACTTTGAGTCTGAAATTGGTAGAGTTGGAACAGCAGTACATGGAAGTGACTGTACAGAGAGCTGAGCTGGAAGAACAGAATTCTCTGTGCACAACTGAAATCCAGAAGCTCCAGCAGCGCCTGGAGTGTGAGTTTGTTCAACTGGAGCAATTTGAGGCCATGCAGAGCTCACTGGAATCTGACTTGCAGGAAGCCAAGGCTGAGTGTGAACGGCTCAGAGAGTCCTACAACGTGGAGGTTCAGCGAGTCCAAGAGTTGGAGAGGGAGCTGCAGAGCCACAGTGACAACGATCAGACAAGAGAGGCCTTGGAGAGGGAGGTGGCCAAACTCCATCTGGCCTTGAGGGAGGAAGAAGAGACCAGCGCACAAAGGGCTGAGGATGTGGCCACCCTACAAACTGAACTGCTTAGAGCAACGCACACCTTGGATGACCTTCGCAGCCAGGAAGGTCAGGTGGCCGAGCTCTGTGCAGACAAACAGAGACTGGAGGAGGAGGTGACTGGACTCAGTGATCGACTCTTAGGCCTGGAGGATCAGTGTGAGGAGCTCTACAAGGAACTTGCCCTGGCCAGAGAGGGTGAGATCAGGGCACAGGCAGAGACTGAAAACCTTCAGGCCAAGAGCAGCTCCATCGAGCAAGAGATTCGGGAGCTTAAAGAGAGATATGATGACTCACTCAGTACCATCGTAGATTTGCAGAAGAGGATTCAGTCGTCCTCAGAGCAAACCGAGGCCAAAGACAAAAGGGTAAGGATTAGATTGTGGGACAGTTTATATAAAATGAGAGAAGATCTCTTGAATAACTATTTCAGATGTGCTTCATATTTACAAAAGGACTTATTATTTTCAGGCATAGGTCTTATGAGATTTTGAAAGGTAGTGGCTTAAAAATTTGCCATCTATCATATCTGTCCATAGAAATATCATTTTGGCCCCACTTTTTTGCTACCATTTATTTTCCAACTCTCTATCCATGGAATTCTATAGGTATATGTACTGTATATATACCAGTCAACCATGACCTGGACATTATGTCCTTTCTACATTCACTCTCCATCAGCTCCTCTTACCATACAGGAACAATTTGTAGTTCTATAATTACAGACTATAGTTCATCTGTTTTTCTGCATACTTTGTTAGCCTCCTTTCACCCTAATGGTCAGCACCCCACAGGACCACCACAGACCAGGAATTATTTGGGTGGTGGGTCATTCTCAGCACAGTGACACTGACATGGTGGTGCATTAGGGTGTGTTGTGCTGGTATGTGTGAAACAGACACGGCAGTGCTGCTGCAGTGTTAAACCACTCAATGTCACTACTGGCTGAAAATAATCCACCAACCAGAAATATTCATATGCAGCATCCTATGAGCACTGATGATGGACTAGAGGATGACCAACACAAACTGTGCAGAAATAGATGAGCTTCTGTCTCTGACTTCCGTCCATGTTTATGGATGGTCCTGAGTTTTCTTGCATATATCTACCCAACCTATTCAAAATGTGCTAAGTAAATAAACTAGTTTTTATTTCAATATATTTTGGATGCTGTGTTTAGACTTATGGTCCACAAGCCCAGTGTTGTTGCCTTGCTAATGCACATGCATGAATTTAGGGGGCAGAGCTTCTGAGGGAGTACTAAAAGGGAATCTTGCTGCTGAATTAACATATCAACATTTGTTCAACATTCGTTTTCTAGAGTCATGCACATGTTAAGCTGAAGAATCATTCCTGCACCCACTTTATAATGCTGTTGTATTTTAAAAGGGATGAAGAAACTAACCAAAAGATTTGCATAAAAGCACAGTGTTTGGATTTCTGATATCATGGATATATACCAGAGGTTCCAAAGACCTGTTAAGGCAGCTTTATCTATACCTTTGTTTGTGTCTTGCCACATTGCTGAGAGCAAACTAAGAAATTTATTTTGGCAAATGCTGGTAAACACTACACTGAACAGTTATAATAATGAAATCTCCCGGTTGCAGTTGTAAATTGTCATATGCAGCAAAATCAACCTGCTCTTGGAACACTGTTCAATTTTAAGTGTGTCTGTGTGTTTCAGATCACAGAGCTTTTGGCGGACGTGGAGAGATTAAAGCAGGCCCTGAATGGCCTGTCCCAGCTGGCCTACACTGGCAACACGCCCAACAAGAAACACACACAGCACATTGACACACTCCAGGCGCAGGTCAAGAGCCTCCAGCAGCAGCTGGCTGTGAGTAGCTCTCCCCACTAAACGCTTTTAATGAGCCTGTCTCAACCTTGAAATACTCTGTCACATTAAACAGCATTCCCCCAGCCCTCCCAATGAAAGGTATAATGTGATTATGAGCCAGGCACATCACCATTGATGTGATTGATTATGAAGGAAAGGAACGAGGAAGTATGCTTGTCTGTGGATGCCAGTTGGACTTTGTCCTGCTCTACCAGTTATACACAAGCTAAAGAATTAAACTTCATTAAACTTTCAGTCTGGGATCTGAGTGGCTCAGTGGTTTATAGCTAGCACTATGATCCAAGGATCACCAGTTCGAATCCCAGGCCATGCCATCAGCAGTTTGAGAGCAAAATTGGCTATTCTCTTTATGGGTGGGTAGATGGCGCTCTCTCCCCACATCACACCCAGTGTGATTTTGGCTGGCACAGGCGTCTGTCACCCATGGTATCAGAACTGGGGACCCGGTGCTTTCATCCTCACACAGAATAGAACACTGTATAATCTTACCATTGAAAACCCTCTGGCATTCAGGTCTTATACTGTGTGACTGAGTATGAGTCAGTAGTGTGAAACTAGGGCAGGGAATGGCCAAAAGGATGGCTTTCTCTCAAGTCTGGGTTTCAGCAAATAGGGTTTGATAAAGGCGGGGGAAAGCAGATTTCATGCATTTACAATTTTCTGCTGAATTTTGGTTATACATTGCTGAGGGTGGTCCTTTATAGAGCAGCACCAGTGAAAATCTTGAGAACTGACACAGAAACATAGTCTGATAGCTGGTTGTGGGTCTTTGTGTTTGACCTGACACAGAAATAATGTCTGTCTCAGGATAGTGTTGGTTCACGTGATGTGAGCTCATACTGAGGGCTGCATTAGAAACAGTGCAACCAATGCTAGCATGCTTCCACTGGTGCACCAGTGTTTTAGTAAGGTAGTATGTTGGCGTAGGCCGGTTGTGATTCGGGGTGACACATTCAGCATGCTGATGCCATAAATTTGATGGGCTACTCTCTGTGAAACAATACACTCATGTTTGTCAAAATTAACAGCAGCCACTCCTCCAGAAGAGGAGTAAGAGGAGCTGTTAAAATGGAAAATGAGGTGGTCATTACATTATGTATACACTGATGGTCATCACAAAAATATAAACAATTACAATTATGAATTAATTTCAGCTTATTTTCATATACAGACTACTTTTATTTATGTTTTTAAAAATTGAGGAAGCACTCTTCACTCTTTTGGTAAGCAAAAATAAAAGAGGCTCCCAGCTCCTCAGACATGAAAATAATAGTTTACTCAATGACGCTCACTCTCACACACTTTAATATTTTGGCCCAGTTGCAACTATTTCTTTTATTGTAACAGAGACAGTGACACACACACACACACACACACACACAACAGAAAACTGTCTGATCATAATTCTTTAGCTGCCCAGAATGTCTATTTTTAATTTATTTGATTTTGTGCTTTTACAGGATGCTGAGAGGCAACATAGAGAGGTGGTTTCAATTTACCGAACTCATCTCCTGAGTGCTGCACAGGTAAATGTGTGGGTGTGGGGTGTGTTGATTTCTGCAATGTGGAGAAAGTGCACGGAATTGCATAGTGTACAATAGTGTACTACTGTTTTCATCTTGGCCCTTTCACCAGTGGCCTAAAGGGTTCTCTGAAGTGATGTCATAGAACAGGACTGTCCAGTCTAAACTAGAGGGTCAGCTTCTTCTTCTTCAAAAAAAAAATTAACAGAAGCTCAGCTGATTGGTTATTTCATTTTTACCAGATAATTGTGCACCTCCACATTAATAAATTCAGGATTTTTGCGTTCTGTATAAAAATGGGAAAATAACCTCAGGTTACATAAATCCCGTGCAAATCGAGGTGTGGGTAAATGTTCCCGCATATGTTGTGGAAAAGAAGTGTTTAGCCGGATTTCTAAACATGAAACTGAATGCCCCTTAACCATCCCAGAACTGAGACATTCAGATGTATTTAGTTCCATCATGCATGGCACAGATACCACAGGTCATGGCAAGCATTCGTACCTACTGCAGATACAAAAAATATCAAAACAGCTGCTTTTGTGGGCTCTGTGTGACTGTGCATACAGGCTGGTGCATACCATCTGCATTGAGTGTTTTATAGTTATTTTTACCGTTATTTACATGAGAATTGGTCATAAATTTCACTGATGTCCAGTAGTAAATTCACAGTATTTCAACGCCCCAGGTAAAAATAATCCTGTCTGAATAGGATTTAAATAGACTAAGGTGTGCTCTGGCTTGTTTGGAATGAAGTTCTGTAACTAACTCTGCCCTTAATGGATAGGTTTTAACACTTAAAAGTTTTCAGTAGAGGAATGTGGGTTTCAGCCTAAAGTGCTTCTCCCACATCTATAGAATATTGTCACTAACATGGAAATCTGGAATCTGACAGGTGGTCTTATCCAGAACTACTTAAAGATTTTCTGATGTTACAGCGATGTGCGTTAGGAGTCTTGGCAAGGACTCTTACTGTAGTGTAGAATGGTAAGATTAAAATGCACATGGTCATTTGTGTGAAGAAAGAAAATAACTGGTTAACCATTTAGAATTGTTTGGAATGAAAACTATCAGCCAAACCAGGCCTCTGTTTGGTCACCAGTACTGGTTTGGTCACCAGTACTGGTTTGGTCACCAGTACTGGTTTGCATTTTTTTGCGTATGCTTGTTCATAGGTTTGTGTTTAAAGTCTTTATTACAATCTTTTTACAAAATACCAAAAATACGCTCATCATCAAAAAATCATTGCACCCATGAATCAACCAACAAGAATGAAATTTGGTGAATAGGTTTGACATTGTGAGACATGTGAAGGACTCGTTTCACACACTGCCACACCTGATGCAAACAAGGATGAGCCTTGTGACTGTAGCTTGTTTAAAGGTCGTCCCATTGTGCCCCTTTCCATTCTGACTCATGCTTTTGTGTTTGATGCATCCTTTGTAAGCTTGAAAGCAGTTCTAGTAGTTTGAAAGTGGATTGCACTCTAAGGTTTAGGGAAGCAGAATGGTCTTACCCATGTATTGCTTGGCATACCGGTCTTGCAGATATTAACATGGCACACTGTTGGTGGCAGTGGATAGAAGAAGGCATGCACCAGCGACACGAAGGATTTAAGACACCTATATGAACAACAGAGAAGAACTAATGGATTGTCCGACATTCACCTGACCCACCAATGACTGTTGCAAACATTCAGTGAGCAGTGATGCCCTCCAAGATTCATCCTGAATGGCTGCATAACACAGGACTACAAATACGTTCGGACTACTGCCCTTAACACCACGCCACTGTCGCCAAAGCTTGTAATGGTTTCATGCCAGACTGTCATGGAGTCTCGATGCAGACAACCAGTGTATTTGTGATGGTGCATCAAATAGCATTCCACACATTTTCAGTCAGGGATAGGTTTGATGATGCAGTTGTCTTTGGACATTAGCAGTATACAGACGAGCCTTGTCCTCCTGAAGTAGCGCACTGCAGTGTGCATTTAGAAAAGGTAGCACCACTGGTTCCTAGACCTCATGGACATGTCATTGAGCCTGTACTGAAGACCAAAGCATTGGCATTGTACAGAATTGCACTCCACACCATGAAACCTTCTGGATGTGTGACAACAAACTGTTGATCTTTGATCTCCACCAAGATGAAAGCAGGACTCGTCACTGAAAATGATCCACTGCTATTCTGATTGACTCCATGATAGTTTGACGCAAAAGTATTTTGATTTCTTTGGGTTACTGCTATTTTTTGATGATGAGTGTAGTTTGTGTGGTGCGTCTCATTTTCATTCAGTAATAATCTTAGTAAACACGTGTTACAAATAACTTTGGAACTTACGCCCAGCTGCTGCAGCCAATCCTCATGCTATAGAAGAACCTTCTTTGGTTATCTTCTGTAGTATATCAGCTTTATTGCCATGTGTTAGAAAGTGATATCCAGAACAGTTTTCAATTTTAATGTTACCCTAGATGCATCCTTTGGGTCTTTCTACAGCATTGCTTCAAAAAACTCCTATTCTTTAAAAGTGTTGGTCATTCAGTGATTGAAGCCTCATTTGAGCGAGTCACTCCTTCAAAAAGTGCCTGAAACCATACTCGCCCAGACTGACCTGCTTCTTTTTTTTTTTTTTTTTTTTACTTCACAGGGTCACATGGACGAAGATGTCCAAGCTGCCTTGCTGCAGATTATCCGAATGAGGCAGCAGTTTGTGTGCTAAAGACCAGGCCTAATGACACCTCTGCCTCAAATCCACTGTTCCTCTGTAGGTTTCAATTGAGAAAATCACATGCCCTGGTTCGTTTGGAAACCATTCAAGTCAGTAGAAAGGTCCTCCTTGTGTGGTAAAGTGAGCTTCAGTAGAGTCCAAGCTCGATAATGCTTGGTGGTGATTATAAGCATTGGTCTTGAATAAGAAGTGCTCTAATTGGGCCTGCTTTAATCCTCCCCTATAGTAATGGTAAATCACCAGCAGAGCAATACTTTAGTGTAACGTTTGTCTAGCAGTAGAGTAATACTTGACTGACGCTTGTAATTAATTGTGCTGCAGGCCATGCGCTGTATGCCATGTGAATGCTGGCCTCCACAGAGGTTTATACTGTTTTTGTGGTGTTCATAGATTAATGGAGTCTCATTTGTCTACTGAATCCTAGAATAGATCACGCCCATATTCCCCAGTCTTGGCCTCTATAGCTAGTTATTTCATACCATTAGTCTTTGCTTTAAACTGCTGTCAAGGAGCAGGTCTCCTACTCCTGTTGTAACGGGTACTGGGCACAAATAGTGTTTTACTAAGGTCCAAAACATACAACCAATGAATGGAGAGCTGGCCTTACACGCTTTGCTTAGCATCCACTTTAGTGGCTTCTGACAGGGCATCAAAAAAAGTGAACACTGGATTTGAGTCAGTGAGTGTTAATGGAACTGGGTAAATTGGGACACAGCCCTGACCGAGTCCAATCAATCAGAGACGCTGCTCCCTTTTCCAGCCCCAAGCATTCTGTCTTCTGTTACCTGGATAATACTGCCCTCTTGTGGTGTGACTTGGCTGGCCAAGTTTTTAAGACATTAGCTCTTTGTGGTTTGTTTAGCTGTGTGGGAGATTTGATGCATTTAAGAGGGTTCTTTAATGCTTCCAAAATCTGATTTTTATCAGAGCTTTGTACTACTTTTGATTAATGATCGCCATGTTTATGGTAATACTATTCAGCAGGACTGGACTAGAATGGCACAATACCTATCCAAGGTACAGGACATTTTAGATTTTCATATTTTTCATTTTAATAATGTCTCACTGTTTCTCCCTTTTAACTAGTACACTGCATTTCGAAGGAGCCTGGTCTTCTCTTAACTGTTTAGCCTAATCACTGAATTTAAGCTGGCATCTTAATGCTGAATTTAGTAGCACCTATTCACCGTTTCACCAGGCTCCTATGCTAAATGCCAATAATTTATTGCATAAAAGGCTACTGATTACTATTAACTTATATCAACTGAGGCTTTGGAACTCTATTGGGATTACAAATTGTCAGAGCTTTATCATAACAATCATTTATTCCTGCTTTATGGATCTTCAGGTAGTTTGATTCTTGTGCTATATAAGCTTTTCTTTTTTTTTTTTTTTTTTTTTTTTGTGAATTAGGGAAACTAACATCAATAAACATGCCTACTTTAGACTAAAATGTCTCCAGCTCATGATTCTAATAAAAGGTTTGGGAAGCTCAACAGGTTCCACTTGTCCTAGGCTTCCTTTGACATCTAGCACAGGAGAACTTAAAGTCCAATGCTTAACAACCTAGATGCAGTTCTGAATACTGGTCAAGCACTGATAATGGCAAATCACTGAGCAGCTCATTTGTGTTTTTTTTATTATGGTAGGGGCCACATGACTAATTCTGTAAATATTGCAAGGTTAAATTCTTGATGTAGCATTTCACAAGAACAATTTCATCATTTTATTTAATAATTTCATGAACATGACTCATGAACTGTGAACAGTTTTGCAAGTTGAAGATGAAAGGGTCTTCATAAGGCGTGAAGTTAAAGATGAAACACACTTTTCAACATTTTAAGCAATATCAGAGCATTATTTTGGTTTTGTACAATTTTAGACTGAGGTCTTAGTCTTAAACCTGTTCACAGTCATCATTAGAAAGGCCAGGTACTGCAAATTTCAAAGCTTCAAATGCAGAGTCCCAAAAAAACAGCAGACAATGGTTATTCTAAGCAGCTGCCTAAAATGAAATTGGTTGAGGCTATTTACTTTTTCAGGTTGTCATTTCCTCAGTTCGAAATGTACTTACAAACAGTGGATGTCAAGATAAGGTCTGGAAGATGAAGAAAAATTTCAGAACGGCTGCTTGTAGGACTGCTAGACAGGCAACTCAGAACCCCTGCTTCACTTCAAAAGACCTTAAGGACAATTTAGCTGATTCCTCAATAGATAATCTGCAAGCTGAAGGTTTTTCCATGGCCCACACAGTCCCCTGTTGTGAACATCAGTTAAAATCTGTGGATGGACCCCAAAAAAGCAGTGCATGCAATCTGGCCTGGAATCTCACAGAATTGGAAGAAATTTATGAGGAAAAATGGATGAAAATCCCTCCAACTGACTGCTGTGATATATATATATATATATATATATATATATATATATATATATATATATATATATATATATATATATATATAATTTTTTTTTTTTTTTTTTGCGCTTTTCCTTTATTGTTGTAAAATGTAAAGGGAATGTTTCTAAGACTTTTATACAGATAGACACAAACAAGACATAGACCACACAGAATACAAAAAAAAAAAAAAAAAAACATTGTTCTGGGTATATTTTTTCGGTGCACGTGTGTACATACATCACAGTCCCTCAAGAGCAATGACTTGCAGGGGCCATCCAGGTACTGGACCACCCCCCAGAATTGGAGTGACACTGATGCAGCAGAATCAAGAACTGTCCATCAACCAGAAATACTCAGTGAGCGGTACACCATCAACACTGAAATATCAGATTTAGCTGTTTGATACCATTTGCACTGCCACACATCACGTGACACATGACAAAAATATCAAATTCAGTCCAATTTTACACTGAATCTGGAAAATATTCACCGCAGTTTTTACACAATTTTGTTACAGCCTTATTCCAAAATGGATTAAATTAATTTTTCCCTCAAAATTCTACACACTATAGATCACTATGACAAAGTGAGTAGTTTGCTTGAAATCATTGCACATTTATTAAAAATACAACACAAACATTTACATGTGCAAGTATTTACAGCCATTGCCATGACATTCAAAATTGAGCTCAGGTGCATCTAGTTTCCACTGATCATCCTTCAGGTGTTTTTACAGCTTGATTTGAGTACACCTGTGGTAAATTCAATTGATTGGTTGAGCACAAACCAGCCATGAAGTCAAAGGACCTCTGAGACAGGAGACATTCCTCTGAGACAGGAATGTATTCAGACACAGATCTGGGGAAAGGTACTGAAAAATGTCTGCTGCATTGAATGTCCCAATGAGCTGAGTGGCCTCCAAGTTTGGAACCAACAGGACTCTTCATGAAGCTGGCTGCCCAGCCAAACTGAGTGACCATTGTAGAAGGGCAGAAAGACAACTTTCTGCAGTACTCCATCAATAATGCCTGTATAGTATAGTTGCCAGACGGAAGCCCCTCCTCAGTAAAAAGCACATGACAGCACCTAAAGAACCCAAAGACCATGAGAAACAAAAAGATTAAAGTGAAGTGAAGTTCAGAGACACCCTTGATGATAACATGCTCCATAGTGCTCTGGAACCTCACACTGGATGAAGATTTATCTTCCAACAAGGACAATGATCCTAAGCAAACAGCCAAGATAACAAAGGAGTGGCTTCAGTTCAACTCTGTGAACTATGTCCTTGCGTGGCCCAGCCAGAGCCCAGACGTATACCCAGTTGAACATCTCTGCAGATATGTATAAATGACAGTGCTGGTGCTCCCCATCAATCTGATGGAGCTTGAGAGGTAGACTGGGTCTACAAACAGGTGCCAAAGTTGAAGCATCCTACTCAAAAAGACTGGAGGCTGTAATTGCTGCCAAAGGTGCTTCAACAAAGTATTGAGAAAAGGCTGTGAACACTTATGTAAGTTATATTTTTGTGTTTTAATTTGTAAAGATTTCAAATCATGGAGTGATTTGTGTGTAGAATTTTGAGGGAAAATGAATTGAATCCATTTGAAATAATAAACACAACATAATGTAACATAAAATGTGGAAGAAGCTATGAATACTTTGCAGATGCACAGATTATCTCTCATTGAGTGCATTTACACGGGCTGATTAAAGCAATCAAAGAATGTGGTATACGTGCACTGAGAAATCTGATTATTGAGCTAATATCCAGCTCTCTTTATTTCTAGAAAAGATATATGGACAAAAGTATTGTAGCGTGCTCATTCATAATTCCTTCACAAATCCAAGAATTAAAAAATAGTAATATTCTGGGTTTTGTTGAGTAACTGTCTCTACTGCTGAGAAAGACTATATTATATTTTTGAGGTATATGATGGATGAATGCTGTCCCACCTCATGGGATGGATCACCTGCCAGTCATTCCAGAGAACACGGTTCCAGTGTTCCATAGCTCAATGCTGTTTTTTTTATACCCCTCCAGCCAACGCCTGGCATTAGACACTGTGCCAATAGGTTAATGTTCGTCTATCTGCTCCAGAGAGTCCTGTTCTACTGGCAATACTTCTCTACAGGGACTAAACAAGGTGTATACGTATGTGTGCGTGTGTGTGTGTGTGTGTGTGTGTGCGTGCGTGCGTGCGTGTGTGCGTGCCTGTGTGTATTTGCACATCTGTGTCAGCAATGTATACCTTAAAATAGTTGAATGCATTCCATTTGAAGAGAGTCCCAAACCCGGACATATGTGGCAGGGCAAGACACAGTGATGGTGAGACTGATGGTCAGTGTACTGTAGTGTATTCTCCAGAAGTGACCTGGTACCTGTGCTCTGAACATCTAGCTTTTATCCCCAGGAGGACCATGTTTCCCCAGCAGTTTAGATGCTGCTGTTGCATCATGTGCGTTCAGAGACAGCAGCACTAGGTCATCTACATGCAGCAGGATCAAGCAGCGAGAGCGCGGGCTGCAGACTGTCCTAGTTGCTTCACTCCTTTTTTCATGTAGATGTTAAACAGGGTGGGCTCTTGCTCGCTCTTTCTCTCATTATCTTTCTCCCTTCTTGTTTCCCTCTCAGCACTGTGTTGCTGTCCCTCTTTCTCTCCATCTCTCACTCTTTCCTTTCCCTCACAGTCCTCTTTATTTCTCTTTACCTTTGTCTCCATCTTGCATTCATGCCCCTCCTCTTTTTTCCCTCTCCCACTGTATCATACTGTCACTACTGTCTCCTTTCCGTCTCTACCTATTGTACTCCTCTTGCCTCCCCTTTTTCCTTTGTCTCTCTCCCTCTCTTTGTCTCACTGGCTCTCACTTTCTGACTTTCATTTGTGTACATTTGCGCACTCACCCTATTTTATGTCTTGCTCTCGTTCTTCTTCTCTCTCATTGTCTATCTCTCTCTCCCTCTGTTACTTCATCTCTCTCTTCCTCTCATTCACTCTTTCAATCTTCCTCTCACTATCTGTTTCTGGTGTCTGATTGCTCTCTGTCACTGTTACTTCATGCTACCACCCCCCCCCCCACACACACACACACACACACACACACACACACACACTCTCACTTTACTCCATGTCAGTCAGTGCATGTGGTTTCACTTTAAACACAATCACGGCAGGAATGACGGGGGGCTCTCTGCAGTGCAGGCCGCTCTTTTATCTCATGGCTCATTGATTTGTAATTCTGTGTTTGGCAGGAACATTTATTTATTCTACAAATACTTGTAAAGCTGGATGTCCAGATCTTACAGAACACAGTGTGCACTTCCTTTAAAGGGATTTAGGCCTTTTTGAAGACACAGGAGTTGTGCCTGCCAGCTGGGTGATCTCACCGCAGCCTCTGTTCCTCATGTTATCTGTTGTGGTTCCCCCTTCAGCAGAACCCGGTTCACCCCGATGCTCTTCAGCCGGAGCAGAAATTGCTGTATTATTCCTGAATTCCATGCTGTGTCGTCTTTTGCTTGTTTGGCATTTCCCTCTTTGCTCTCTGAATATTATCAGCTCTTGAGCATCTGCTCAGGGCTGGCTCTTTGAACTCAAATCCTCTGGTGCACTTGAGCCTCAAGCCTCATCCTCTACGTCTCTCTAATGAATCCAACATTTCTCTTGTGTTTGGTTACTTAGGGAAGTGAGAGAGCGGTTTCACATTGCAGCCCCCCCGCCCCCCTCCTCTTCTGTTTTTGGCTGTATTGTTGTGGTCTGCCTCATATGCTGTTCACCAGCAATTGCTGCTTAAATACAATTCAATCTGTTTGGAGATTTTCCTTTAATCTCATTTCCAGGACCATAAGCAGAACCAGACATGCTCTCTCTCTCTCTGTGTGTGTGTGTGTGTGTGTCTAGTTATGCATGCACATCTTCATACGTACATTACATTACAAATAACAGACCTACAGGACACCCTTCAACCCCACGAAAATGTCTGTGTCCAGAGTTCCCCACATACGTTCTCTTACATAATCTCTCTCTCTCTCTTTTCATGGCATATTTGGACAGTCTCTTTACCTCTGAAGTCCTTCCTCTGCCTGCACTCACACTTACACGCTTGAATTTCCATGATTAAATGGCAGCTGGTTCATGAGCTACGCCCATGCTACACTGTGTTAAAGTGTCTGGTCACCACTGAAGCCTTTCTAGCCTTTCTAGCTTGCTGTTTACTGAAGAAGCGAAGCTGTACAGACCAGTGCAGCACAGTGCTTCCTTTTGATAGCAGTCCTTCTCCAGACTCTCTAGCTCTCCCTCTCTCTCTCTCTCTCTCTCTCTCTCTCTCTCTCTCTCTCTCTCTCTCTCTCTCTCTCTCTCTTTCTCTCTCTCTGCCTGCTCATTAATTATGGCTGCTAGGATCACAGCACTGGCCTGCTGTGTAACGGGTCCCCCAGTGGGTCCAGAGATGGAGGGGGGCAGTCCTGCTCATGCAGCTTTGATGCGCCTAGTCGTCTGAGTAACTCTGTGTGTGTGTGTGTGTGTGTGTGTGTGCGCATCCTGTGATTCATAGCAGGGCTGCACCTTATTAGCTGCACTGCATCTGCAGATCCATCCACGTCTCTTTTAAATGGCCTGTGCTTTCTTTGGACTCTGCTCAGTTGCTCTGTAGTGTTTTTACTCTCTGTTTACCGTATGTCCTTCTTTTCCTCTCTTTCTCTTTGGTCTTTTTTCTGCCCCCTTCATTCCCTTTCTGGTGGCCAGTTGGGTTTGTAACGTTAATTGGGGGTGGGGGGGTGGCTGGGGGTCTGCTATTTCAAAGGAAGATGACCATATTTGAAGCCTTTATAATACTTACAGGATGTTTTCCAGAAACTTCAGAAAAGTTCAGATTTATATTGGTTGATTAATTTAACAATAATTTAAATGTAACTGCTCCTCAGACCTCCGTTCAGTGTCAAAATACATATCACACACTTGGTTAAAAGTGTAGATGTTTTAACTGCCGTTTATGATAATTTTTCCTAAATTGACCTTTTGTATTGGTAACAAATCTCCATTTTTAAAAAAAATATTTATTCATTTATTTTTGTGAAAGATGTGGAAACGAGCACTGATTTCTATTGTATTTGGTGCAATTCCAGAGCCCATAACAGTCCACATCAGTTTGATAACAGCTACTGTGAACAGAACGAGCTTAGTGTGAACATATTCTGCTGCGGCAGATTCATTCCAAAACCGATCAAAGGAACAGGACTGCTTTGAAACTGACCCTACAAATCATGAAGATTACAACGAACCAATTAATGGCAGGAACATGTGAACCTTTGCGAGGAAAAACACTGTTACAAAGAGAAGTAAGTGAATCTTTTGGAATTGCCTGGATTTCTGTGTTATCTCTGTCACAATTCTAGACAAACACAATCTTCATGTGTCTTCATCTTCCTAATGCCTCCCTAATAAACAATATGTTTTTTGTTTTTGTCTAAAATTGACACATTTAATTAGTAATGTGCTCAAAGATGTAACTGTACAACTGTGTGTGCTTAGTTAGATGTTTTTTGTCTATAATTATGACTCAGATAATGATCAGCCTACATTTAATTAGTAACTAATGCAGAAATACAGGTAATATCAAAGGAATCACTCACTTTTTCTAGCCTGCACTTTGGATGTTTACACGATGTGCTACTAAAAGTCTACTAAAAGCCATAGTCATAACTATAGACAAATGCAATCTAACTAAACTAGTTGAACACATTTGAGTAAACCTCCACAGTGCAGGCTAGAAAAAGTAAGCTAATTAGGAATGGGGGAAAAAATGGAAGTATGTGTTTCATAGGTGGTTTGGTAAATAAGTATAAGCACAAAAAGCCACGTTACTGACAAATTTGTTCTACCCAAGCAAGACTGGTAAGTGTCAGCCAACAATCAGAAAACCTCAAAAGACATCTTATAGAGACAGGCTACAGAATAACTGATAAAGACATGGCTGAACCTAGTTACATGCATTGTCTGCAAATAGAGAAAATTCAGGACTGATCATATGTGAAGAGCATTTTAAAAAATGGTTCTAAGATATTTGATGTATGTGATATACAACCATTTCCTACACCTTTCCTACCTCCTCCATTCCTTCATCAGTGCTACAAGGTCAGTTTAAAGATTGCTGTCCTCTTTACTTCCTCTTTGGGGTCATGCTAACCATGTCTCTTGTTAGTAATGGGCCATTAGCCAGTGAGCATTTTGCAGCCTACAGCACCTTGTTCCCTTTCTCTCCCCCTCTGAGCAGGGCCATCCCCTCGCTCGCCCCCTTTAATGTTTTTGCAGACTTCCCAACACTTTGTTGCCTCAATAAAGTTCATTTATAGTATAATGGGGCTGTGGAGGACACATGGGCCTGATTTGGGCTGGATGGGTTCAACATGTCTCCGGCTCTGATCCGCTATGATCCAGGCCTGACCCCGCCACTCCAACACCTGGAAGGGGGGAGTGAGGGTGGGCAAGCGGGATGGAGAGAGAGCTGGAGAGTGAGAGAGAGAGAGAGAAAGCGAGACAGAGAGGCCCTTTCATTTGCCAGGATTTATTGGCTGGCCATGGGAGAGGTCCATTACTGGAGCCAAGCCCTCAGCCTTCTATCAGGAGAGCTGCTTTTATGTGCCAGCAAAAGACCACAGCACTGTGTTCACTTCACCACCACCATGTCCTGCGAAACCGTTTGTTGTTTTAAAGCTCTCCCAGATCTGCCCTTATAACTTAAACCTTAAATTGCACCAATAAGCAACTGGAACATGTGCTTATATAAACTTAACCCACGCTCCAGTTCTGATTGGAACACACAGTTTTAAGAATCTGAAGCTGTTGACACTGATTCGAAACAGACCCCTTAACCGCACAGTAATTACGCTAGAGGAGGTTAACACGGCGCACCATCTTTTCCCTGAAATGCAATAAGGACATTATACGCTGCACGCTAAACGGTTTCATCTGAGCCTAGTGTTTTTCTTCTTCCCTCATTAGCTCTTGGTTAACCACTAATGCCTAGTGTATTCACTTGCTTTTTTTTTTTTTGCCCTTCCACCTTCTTCTCCGCTCAAGGACTTAGCAAAACCATATGTGCAACCCCCCACCATCCCACCTCTCCCACCCCTCCCCTTCCCTCCCCTTCCCTCCAAGTCCAACTTCTTAATAATCCCCAAGTCTAAACGGAAAACGGGCCACGTTTCACATGTCTGCTTAGGGCTGACACATGGGGCCGTGTCCGCGGTTTAGTAGAATAAGCCTGCCCAATCGCTGACCGGCTGCTTCAAAACGGCTCCCAAACCAGTGTCGGCTTTTCGTCTTCTTATAAAGACGAAGCCTGGCCTGCAGTGGCCTGCTTTTCAGCTCAGTTGAGAACCCTGCGGTTCTTTACAGCCTTGTTAAGAGGGGAATTGCAGGGGAAAAGGTTGGGAGTGCAGCAAATCTGGGACTTTTACTATTTTGCTCTTACTTTCTCTTTTAACCTTGTTTATCAGGTCCATCATTTTCATTCTTTGCGAGAGGAGTTTATCCGTATCCTCTAGTATTTATATTATGGTTATTAACGTAAACATAAACATGCACAGAGACCCACTGTGCTTTCACACAGGAATTGACCCATCAATGCAGTAACACACACACACACACACACACACACACACACACACACACACACACACACACACACACTAGGAGGCAGTGAGCACACATATCTGGAGCAGTGAGCCGTATTCATGGTGCCCGGAGAGCAGCTGGGAAGGCCACTTCAGTCATGTCCTGCCATTTCAAGAAATCAAGCCAGCAACCTTCTAGTCAGAAGGATGGTTCCCTAACCACCTGGTCATATGTGTCCCCAGTTTATATCTTATACTCCACAAAATAGGGGGGATTTGATTCCCCTGCTGACTAAGCACACCACACGAGTCGTCTTAGGTTTCTCTTCACAGATTATTCCCCTACCTGTGAAACATGATTCAAATCCAATGTTGCTCTGCATAAGCGCTTCAGTCAAACACCATATATGTAAACAATTATAAAATATACTTTAATGTCTTTTTCCACAGTAAAGAATCAAGTAAAGAAGGCACATCTTTAGTTAAGCTCTGTAAGTACTGTTCTAAATGTCTTCCCAGACTTTGGTATGAATAACTGAATGTCTCCTTAAATAAAAATACTGTGGCTGACCATAATGGTTCCAAAATGGTTCTAAAAAATAAAGCTAAATGCTCAAGAAGTGGAGACTTCTCAAACCACAACAGATATTAGTAGAATTTTACTGTCCAACTGTGGTACATGCTGCTTTGTAGATGTCTAAATCATGTCGTCATTTTGGAGCGTGTGACCTCTTCATCTCCCTGGTCCCTTGGGGAACATGTTAGGGAACAATGTTTTTGGAAATTGACAAAATCAAACCCTGTGATATTATAATGTATCTGGATCACCTGCACTGCAAGTTGAAAGGAGTGGAAATATAAATATTGATATTGCTTCAAGCAAGGTAACACTGCTGCTGGCACCATAAACTGGAACTTCATAAACTCCAGCAAGTTTATGAAGAACCTCCTGAAGAGTTTGGTATTCAGTCTGAAGATTTGACACTGTGTTAAGTTTAGTAGGTAGCCTTACTTTCATACAAAATCTGTTTAACATTAGCTTGAACAGATCATTATTTGTATTTTGACTCCTAACTACCATTTAGAGTGTTTTAAATTTTTCTTTTATATACTCTCAAAAATAAAGTATCTGAAGAACCATTTTTTCCACTTCCTAATCTTTCCTTGCTTGGACATTTTTTTTTTTTGGAAATGAGAAGTTAAAGAACTTTTGCATGATGAAAACATTGTATACTTATTTCTTAGGCTTTGTCAAGACAACAGGCACTGGAAGATTCCTTTGGCATTTAACCTTTAGAACCCTTGGCTAATTTTTTGCAGGGATGTTTTCCTAATTTAATGTACTTTTATTCACCAAATTTGGCATTTAAATAGGGATTTAATTCAGATGGAAACAAGTGAATAGCTGTTTTCTGAGCTGAATTAATTGCTGATCATTCATCAGACAGTGATGGTCATTACCACCATGGTTAGTTAAGGTAGATTGTAGTTTGTTTTGATATGTGTCTCATGTCTGTAGATTACACTGATACTGAGTTGTGAAGTATAGTAAACAGCAGGTAACTGCCCATGAAGTGCAGGTCTCAGGTTCCAAGGAAACATGGGTATTTGTGCTATTTTCCGAGCTGGATTACTCACTGATAATTCATCATATGATGATTCAATAGGGTATGTCTTGCAGTTTGTTATGATATGGGTATTATGTCTGTTGGTTCCTCTGATCCTGAGATATAAAGCCTGGAAAACAGCATGTAATTCCTTGTGTTATCTCAAGATCTCAGTTTCTAAACCACAGAAGGCTACAGATGTGGTGCTACAATGAAAGTGTACAGCGTTCACCCCCTTGTGTACAACAGCGTTCAGCGTTGTGTACAACAGCGTTCAGCAGTAGCACATTCTCCATATTCACGTTTTGCACTTAAATGCATAGGGAACAGCTTACACCTCTGTCCACTTCACAGCTAGGCTGTTCCCTGGGTTCAGCGTTCTTCCGCATGCAAGCCCATGTGTTTACTTTCAGCAAATAATCCTTCCAGCAGGAAGCCAGATGCAGGGCTGAGGGTGCAATAGTGAAGGTGTTGGAGATGGTTAATGTTCCTGAACGTTCCCCTCCCAGCAGAAATATGCAGAAGGTATTGGTTTACTCATTAGTCAGGTGCTTCATAGCCCCTGTGCTTTAGGTGAGCTCAGAGTGGTGTGACTGCTGATCATTAGCACTGAGAGAGTGTGTTTGTTATACAGCGCTGTAGTCACTTGATCCAATTATAGACATGAAAGACCCCTTCTTCTCTTAGGAAGGAATTCACAAGATGTAAACAGGTTGTAAAGTGGGGGAAACTACATCTGCATTCATTTCGTTCCCACTGAAATGCAGACACATCACACCTTCAAATAATCTTAAAGAGAACTAGATGCATTCCATGTGACTTAGGCATTAGACAGGGTTTTATTGCAGTCAGTGAATATTTATCTTCATCTGGCACTTGGCATTGGAATAACTTTGGGTTCTATTATTTGCCCATTTAAAAACTTCTTTAAAAACCCTATTTTCACTTTCAAAACACATTGTATATCAGTGTGTATTGTCACACACTGAGAGCCAATATCAGGGAAAATCTTGTGGAAACCTGCCTGTTTGGATTGAATTGGTTCTGTGATGTCACAAGAATTATAGTTTCACATCTGACTCTTTATTTCAGCCAATAATAACTGATGGAATTAAGATCTTTAGCTTTAGATACCTAATCCCAATTCATCTTGGATTCTCACTCCAGACCCTCAAGTTGAGTCTTGCCTCTCTGGCATCAGAAAAAGGCTCAAGTCTCGAGTCTCTGGTGTATTGGTCAGAGATGAGTCTAGCTGATTGTAGAATAGGTTGAGGCCAGGGGTCCAATTCGAGTCTGTAGTCTATAGGGTAAAGGTGCTCACAGAACAACTATGTTTTGAACTCCACATTTAACCCATCCACACACAGTAATATGCACACACACACTAGTGAATTCCCACATTAGGGGACAGTGAACACACATGCTCGGAGTGGTGGGCAGCCCCATCATGGGGCTCGGGGATCAGCTGGGGAGTTAAATGCCCTGCTCAAGGGCTTCACTTCATGTCTTGCCAGTTAAGGCTGGTTCTCTAACCAGCAGGCCACAGCTGAGCATTTATCACAGATGTGAGTTAAGTCAAGAGTCACTGGGTTGCAATTCTGACTCCAAAGAGATGTGAGTAGTTCAACTTCAAGTTGATATTAGAGTCTCAGGCATGCAAGTCTGAATCGAGTCTACAGTCTCTGGAATGTCAGTCTGAATTGAGGCGAGTGGGATGCCAGTCTGCGTCGAGTATATAGGATGCGAGTTTGAGTCAATCCTAGAGTCTCTGAGATGTGGGTCTAAGTTGAGCCAAGAGTCCAGAGCTTCTGGGATGCGAATTCAAGTCAGTCCTGAAGTCGTTTGCATTACACCAAAGTAAACCCCTTCTAAAAACATCAGGTGTAACACTGATTCCAAACCACCAACCTGAGTTTCCCTTTGTGAATTAATGAACACAAATGACATAAATGAACCTAAGGGTGGGCCCTTAAAATACTAAATCTCCAACACAAAGAGAGAGGAACAAATTAATGACCCCTATCGTAATTCATCATAACATAAGTAGCATGCAACTCTTAACAGAGGACACCTTTTTCTATTAGACTAGCTGTGTAAAATGTCTTGGCTACAGCTTCCTGTGTTGAATTTTAATTAAATTACCTGCTCTTTTCCCTCTCATTAGTCAAGGTAGTGGGTTCACTCCTTCTAATGTAGCTCTAAATCTCTCTAATCTCACCGCTTTCATCTGCAGCTCTCCCCAGTTAGGATGTCTGTGATTGCTGCTGCCATCCTCCTTTGATTGTTCCTTTAAGCCTCTAACTCATCTTTGAATCGGAATGCAAATGCTCTGATTAGGGGCTTTTGGTTGGTTCTGGGTGCTGGGTGGTGGGGTCCTGCAGGGAATTGTGCTGGCTGAACTCAGCTCCATGGGTAGAGTGAGCTGCAGGACACGTAGGCAGGGTCCACGCTTTCAAGTCTGAACTTCAGAGAGGTGCCGTCACTACCTTTCAAACCTGGCTCCGGTACGTTGCAAAGGGAAATATTTATGAGTCATCTACACAACAAATATCCAGCCAAGCAGCCCTGAGCATCAGTCGCGGCATCTTGAGAGAAATACTGTTGCTGTAGCATTCGCTGAAATAGATATGCGACATAACCTATTTTGATCCATGAGACCCATCCAGTCAGTGTAGCATCTTATGCAGAAAGTGCAGAGCAATAAGACCAAACACCAAAAACTTTGGCCTTCTCTTTTCTTAAATTAACCAATGTCTGGGCTCCCAGTTGGCATACTCATCTAGGCTCACTACTCAAGCTTTGGAGGCAGCTCTACCTCTGAGGCAGAACGAACACAATTGGTTCACAGAAAAAACAGTTAAAATCCTGTAGGTGAAGCGTTAGAAATATTTATGGCGTTGATCTGACTTATCCAGAGGGACTTATAAGTTTACAGAGGTGGGCCAGAGTAGAGTTGGGAGTCTTACCCAACGTTTCTTATTGGTGTAACACAGCATATTTACCCAAACTGGGAATTGAACCCCACATGGTTGGTGGCTCACTGGTGGTGATATCTGCCACAACTCCCCAGAGCTTTTCATGTGGATGAAAGTGTGTGTGTGTGTGATTCACTTTTCACCGGTCCACACATATAATGTCTCTAGCATGACCTACTGTGAAGTCTTGAAGACCAGCACAAGAACATGTCGTATCTGCTGTTCCAAACATCATCCACTTCCTACTGAGTGGCTAAGAAAGCAAGAGGTGCAATATGCTGGGGTTGCAGATCTGCTCTATTCACACATGGACTCACACGAACGTTACCCAGATGTTGTACTAGGGGGCTGGATGTATGAAGGCCAGGTAATGTCAGGTACAAATGACCCGAACATTTGCTTGAACACATACTGTTATGTATGGAACAGTTCTGGATTAACTTGCACGTGTGAAAGGGGCTTAACAGTCTCTTCTACTACCCTCAGAAGCCAACACAGTAACAGGTCCTAAGCCTACTAGGTGTAGTGGAGTGGCTACTGACAGCCTCTCTTCTTTCCTGCCATTTGATAAATATTGACTGTCTCAAAATGTGGAATTTCTTAGAAATGTTCCATGCTGTTCCATGATAAACGCATAACTGCGCAGGTCCTAATGCTGCACAACCACCCCTGCTCATCCACTACTTTCCACTAATTACCATACTAACACACTCCATTAGATATCCACCATATAATGCCTCATTAGCTGGTGCAGGCGAAGAACTAAAGAGATGCCAATGAAATGGACTGTAATCTACATAGCTACCAAAGCTGAAGCAGTGCCTGGGGCACTTCTGTCTGAACAGATTTGATTGGAGATAAGAGTGACCTCCTGGTTTTTATAGCAGCTGTTTAAGGGAACCCCTCACCCCTGGAGCTGTTACTCTGTTCTGAAGTAGGGCTGTTGGTGTAGTTTCTCTTCTTGCCTGCAGAGAGCAGGCTTGGATTGTGTAATTTCTGTAAGGGGACTGAGTGCAAGAGGTAGGGTTGCCAGGTTCATGGTTTTCCCATAGAACTGGGCTTATTGGATAATTCAAAAGTGTAGTTTTTTGGGCTACTTTCACTAATGTATCAATAAAAAAATGTTTTCATTACAAACAGTACAAATATGAAAATTATTTTTGGGTGATACTGACACGGTGTTACTTAGCTGAGAGTTTGGAAAGGAGGAATAAAAGACTCAACTGTATGCGCTTGAACTTCAGTGACAATAGAAAGCAGATGAAGAAGATCTGACCAATAGCTCAGCGTAGATCTTTATGTAACCTAAAGTTCCAATGACCAGGAATTCAAGGAGATTTATTGTCATTCACATCCTGTGGGGTACATGAGGTGGAACGAAATTATGAGTTCAAGGTCCCAGTTACACCCAAAAAGCAACATAATTTTTAAATAGAAATAAACAGTATATAAAGCAATAGAGGAGATAATTGTTAAAGAAATACAATAATAATAATAATAATAATAATAATAATAATAATAATAATAAAATATAATAATAATAATGACAACAACAACAGCAACAACAATAATAATAATAATAATAAAATATAATAATAATAATGACAACAACAACAACTATAATAATAATAATAATAATAATAATAATAATAATAATAATAATAATAAATAATGTGCAGTAAGCAGCAACATAAATCACATTTGTGAATAAATAGGTATGAATATAGCAGCTTCTGAGTGAAGAGAAGGAAACAGCAGCATGGATAAAGTATCAAAGAAGCTGTTCCTCAGTTTGGCATTTAGCAGACGCCTTTATCCAGAGCGACTTAAAAAGTGCTTTGTTGTTCACTCAGAATATCCTTAGCTAGTAGACAAGGCAAGAATCTAGAGATTCCTCACGCTTAGATCCTGGTGGTTCTACATTTAATGCTCTGCAACCTCCTGCCTGAGTGTGTGTGCTGGGAGAGTAGGGTCCTTTATGATGTATGTGGCCTTCTTCCAGTATCTGATGAGAATGTCCATTGTGGCTTGCATGCTGACTCCACCAGTACTCCAGTAGCTCACCACCCACTGCAGAGATTTCCTCTCTTCTGGCAGAGCAGCCTGCAGGCCACATGTTGATGCTGGAGCACAGAACGCCTCCACCCCACATCTCTAGGTAGTAGGACTGGTTCCTGCCTCAACCGCTTGGAGGAATTAGGAGCTGCTGATGTGTCTTCCTGATCTGACTGGAAGTGTTGTTGCCCCAGGTGAGGTTGGTACTCAGGTGCCCACCCAACTACCTGTAACTGGAGACCAATTTCACCACAGATCCTCCAGGTGGTTGTGTCATGTGGTGCAATCATCGTCTTTATCTTCTTCACATTGATGAGGATTTTTAAGAATGACCAGGAATCTAGAAATTACCAAAATGACCAAAAGAGGATTGGAGGATAGAAGAGAATACAGGGAGGAGAGTCACATTCTGTGATTTTAGTCATAACTGTATTACTATTAAATGTTTTTGACTGGGATTAAAGAAATACAATAATAATAATAATAATAATAATAATAATAATAATAATAATAATAATAATAATAATAAAATATAATAATAATAATGACAACAACAACAGCAACAACAATAATAATAATAATAATAATAAAATATAATAATAATAACAACAACAACAACTATAATAATAATAATAATAATAATAATAATAATAATAAATAATGTGCAGTAAGCAGCAACATAAATCACATTTGTGAATAAATAGGTATGAATATAGCAGCTTCTGAGTGAAGAGAAGGAAACAGCAGCATGGATAAAGTATCAAAGAAGCTGTTCCTCAGTTTGGCATTTAGCAGACGCCTTTATCCAGAGCGACTTAGCATGCTGTAGCATGGCTGACCCTTGCTCTGACCCTGGCTATTGAAATGTAGAAGTATACAGTGAAATAGTAATAACACTGCATGAAAAGAAAATTTTCAACCTGTATTTTTTGACATATTTAAACTGAAGAAATGTCTTTTAAAAGTCATTTGTAAAATGTAAGTTTTAGTCAAATATTAATAAGTAAAGTAGAATCAGGCACAGCACGTGAGCTGCAAACGAATAGTCCATTGTTAGAGAGACTTTTCGAGGAGGTTGTCTTATTTAAACCTCTGACATTAGTTGGGTTTGTTCTTGATTGTTGAAGTGAGTGGTGTCACCATGACAAGATCCAAAAAGCTCTCTGGGGCCTTCAGAAAGAAGGATGTAGATGCAGATGAGTCCGGGAAGGGATTTAAAAAGATCTCAAAACAATTCGAAATTAGTTGTTCCACTGTCTGGAAAAGAATTTACAAGAGCAAGACGTTTCCAAGAATCCAAAATAATTACATAGCTGAAAGAATTCTGATTGGAGGAGTGGGAAAATCTTTCTTCCAGTCAATGTCAGAAGCTGGTAGACAATTATAGGAAACATCTTGTTGATATTATCTTATAAAATTATGTAAAAATACTAGCTATTAGGGCTTGACTTGAACTGTTGTCACATTTTGCTACAAACTTGTTGCTTCAAACCAACCTTGCTGCCACTTAATATCCCTTCTTTCTCCCGTACTCTCCCGTTGCACACGCAGAGAGTTATTCTTCCAACTTCCTCGTTGAAATTCTCCACACTAGCTTTTTTACTGTTGTTTTCCAAGCATGTGTGAGCAATTACAGACGTCACATTCAACAATACTTTACAAGTTCATCTGATGAGCAGTGAATATTCAGCTGGCTCTTATCTAAAGGAAACCTTGAAAACACTGTGGGATAAATCTCTGTGATCTCGGCAGAAGAGTCAGGTTCAGCTCTCTCAACAGTGAATATTTTGGCACACTGTCTCTGTTTACTCAGGTGAAATGGACTATTGTCAAATATTTGTGTGATTTAGTGCTCTGTTTTCATTGGCAGCAGCACATCCAGGTGATTGGCGGAGCGCTCCGGAGCGTCACTGCCGCCCTTTCCGGGCAGCAGAAGTGAAAATCACGCTGTAATGCCTTTATGGATATTTACCCCCACTGCTGCAGCTGCGACATCTGCTGAAATGGTTGTGGCGGATCTTCAGCCGAGGTTTACAACCAGGCCAGGCTGCCATTCCTGATTATAAGGGAAAACATAGCTAAGGTATGACTGTGGCTGCTAGGTGGAGTTGCCCTTAAATGTCACAACCAATCACAGCCCAATCACTCTACTTGAGGAAAGCTCCTTGACCAATGAGATTGCCCTGGGACTAGAGGACGGTGATTTGTTTTAAAGGCCAGAAAAGTAGAGTGTGTGTGGTTGTGTGTGTGTGGTTGTGGTTTTTTGTGTAGTTGTGTGTGTGTGTGTGTGTGTGTGTGTGTGTGTGTGTGTGTGTGTGTGTGTGTGTGTGTGTGTAAACTTCATTTTTTACTTCTTTGCTAAGTGACTGCAGTGTGGAAAGTGGTGTGTGTGTGTGTGTGTGTGTGTGTGTGTGTGTGTGTGTGTGTGTGTGTGTGTGTGTGTGTGAGGGAGAGGAAGTGGATAAGGCATTAAGCATTTATAAGCTGCCTGTTGGGGAGCAGTGTTAACAGTGAAAGTACTGATTCACCCGCAAGATGTTTGATCATCTCATGCTGTATCTCTACACTTTTACAGAATGTCTTACCAAGGCAGATTTCAGAGAACCTCTTTCAACTCTAAAGATCTAACTGCTCCATCATGGCTGTACCAACAAAACCAGCCTGTGAGGATACTGTATAGAAACCTCACTGAGGTTTATTTTCACACTCAACATAAAGGAATTATTAAAGCCATGTAATTACATCACGTATCACTAACCCTGAGGTTCCTTTGTTCTCCTCCCAGAGGGCCACCACAGAGCAGGTATTAAGTGGGTGGTGGGTCATTCTCAGCACTGCAGTGACACTGACATGGTGGTGGTGTGTTAGTGTGTGTGTTACATGTGTATTAGACACAGCAGTGCTGCTGGAGTGTTTAAACACCACGTCCACACACTGTCCACTCTATTAGACACTCCAACCAAGTTGCTCCACCTTGTAGATGAAAAGTCAGAGACAGAAGCTCATCTGTTTCTGTACAGTTTGTGTTGGTCATCCTCTAGTCTTTCATCTGTGCTCACAGGACGCTGCCCAGCTGTTAGCTGGATATTTCTGGTCGTGACTCTGGGGTAGCAGTACCGGTGTGTTTAATCCACTCATACCAGTGCAACACACACTAACACACCATTATCATGTCAGTGTCACTGCAGTGCTGAGTTTGACCCACCACCCACATAATAATCAGTGGTGGTTCAGTGGGGTGCTGACCATTGAAGATCAGGGTGAAAGAGGATAATAATGTATACAGAAGAAACAGAAGGACTGCAGTCTGTTGTTATAGAAAAATAAGGTTCTCTGATAAAGGAGCTGATAAAATGACCATGTTGTGGTTGATCGGTGTACATATTTAATTAAATTTAAATTTATATTTAATGAAATGACATTAAATTACAGGTGTGGTGATTACAGGCCACAGGTTTCGCTGCTATCTTTTCGTTTGTTTATTATTGTAATGTGCTCAGCAAACTTGTGTGAACAGTGGACGTTGTGACCTTGTGGTTACTTATTTTCCAGTCTATGATTTCTATAGACCCTATGTTGCAGAATGTTGATACGGATGTATGAAAGAGTGTCTGTAGGCTGGAAAAACAGCAATTCTATGATTTATTTTGGTGAAAGTCTTAATTAACATAAGATTGGTATGTTTCTCGCTGATCTTCCTCCTCTGGGATCTGTGTTGACTGCTGACACTCTGATAAAGACCCTGTTCCATCTGTCTTCAGGGTAAAATAAGTACTTTTATAAAGGCTCTTGTTGTCTGGAATGAATATTTACTTCCAAATCAACGGAATCTGAAGGAAAGCTAAATTATATATTATCCTATTTTTTGTAGAATCAGTTTCAGTCTGAGCTAAAGCTGTTGGATTGGACCGGAGCCCAGTCTTGCTTAGTGGAACACAGAAGCATGTTGTAACCTAAAAACCCAAAGTAGTGTGGATTGGAAACCGAGGATCCTTCGTTCTGTCAGAGTTAAGCTTCAGCATACTTCAATGAGCCTAGAGAGAGAAATAATTCATATTGAGTTACGTCATGCTTTTGACTTCCAATGGTATATATATATATATATATATATATATATATATATATATATATATATATAATAATTTTCCCCCCTACTCTTTCTGCTTCATTCATTCTCCTCCACATGGCCAGCACTGTGAGCTGTTCCAGTATCTGATCCACTGCCCCAATCACAGTACCCAGCAGTGTAGTTAAATGGGCGCCGGGAGAACGGACGTTTAAAGCAATGGAGAGAATGCTGGAGGCCTCTATTTGGCTCTGATCAGGCTCCGTTTGAAGCTCTGTTCTTGTGGCTTTGGACTCAACTCTGTCAGGTAGAGTTCCCGAGATTGAGGCGCACCGGAGGCCTCGCCTTTCTTCCCCCAGCCGAGCGAGAGCGAATATCAAAAGCCATCCAGACCTCCTTTGTGGTGAGCAGGACATAAATTATTTGGGCCTGGCAGATGTTCTGCGATCGAAATCTGCATGAATTAGAGCCATTGGCAGCGTGTCCCACAACTTATTAGTTTTCATGATGCATGCTGGAGCAGCCTGGATCCTGGCGCTTTTACAGTGCTCGTAAATCTGCGCCTGTCGTCGTCTCAGCCACTTTGGTGGAGATTATTTCACTCGGCTAATAAAGCAACTCCGGCTCAACTTTACAAATGCCTGCAGGTTAACAGCCTTGGCAGCTATGCGATCTCGGCACTCTCTCTCACACTTCAGAGGCTCAAAGGGAGCCGGGAAAGGAGTAGATGTGCCAACCATAATGGAGCCTGAAATTAATCCCATGTGGTTGTTAGATCCAAACCCACCTGACTTTTCCACGCTCTGGGGAGCGAGACCTGGGTCAGCTCATGTCAAGTGTTTAAGGTTTCATAGTTCATTTGTTTCCCTTTTGATGGTGTTGCATCAGGGTACTTTTGCTACACGGCTTTTAAAAAAAAAAAAAACTATCCAGTGTCTTTGTCTGTGAGGATGTGCTCTTGTTCTCACTTTTAGAATGAAGGGATACTTTACCAGTGGCACTTACCATGATTCTTTAAGCAGTTCCTATTAAAATACAGAGAGGCTGAAGTCATGGTTCTGGATAAGTTCTTTTGTAAAGCATATGCAGTCAGGTTTTTTGGGGTAGGGGTGGGGAGCGGGGGGCATTGTGGAACTTTGCAGTACGTGGCCTTTGTGGTGAAGGGTGAAAGACAGTACTATTTGTCAGTTATTTTGAGTCATCAAAGGAAACCACATGCTGACTGAGCTGTCCCCTATCAATTGCCCAACAGTGGCTGCATCAGCAGCCTTAGTGGATCACACAACTCTGTTCTGTTCCCATTCCTCTGCCTTCTTATTTCCTTTTTCATCTTTCGACATCAACTTATGTGAGGAACTGTTTGTTAACTCTTAATCTGACCCGAGCTGCTCATTGCTGTCCCCTGTAAACTTGTTCACATCTACCGCAGAGCAAACTGGGCTGTAAAAAAGACCAGTATGTGTAATTAGAGCTTTTCTGTGGGCTTCTGTTTTCTATCACTATAATAAAGTAGCTCCATGCTGTCTTAGTGTTGGAGTTTCTGAGTCATAAAACAGTTAAGACTGTTAACTATTTTTCATTAAGGGTTTATTATTGACTTATTTACTTGTTTAGGTTAAAAATAACAGTATAAGGTGACTGGAGTGTGAGATATTGTAATACAACATACATTGGTGAAATGTCAAAATACATAAAAATGAGAATGAGAAATATTTTGCATACCACTGTAAAACTCAAGTCAGAAGATACGTAAAGAGCATTTATTGTTGTTTACCTCAGTGCTCACATTGTTTTGTGCACTGTGAATGAAAATGCAGCAGGCAATTAATATATCACAAAAAAATGTAAAACTATGCAGCATGCAGGAAATGCATAAAAGGGCATACTGTGCAAAAAAAATCTGCACAAAATGCATAAAAATATGCACCGTGACATAAAATCTCACCAAGTGGCATAGCGGGCTAAGGTGCTCCCACTATGATCCTGGGGTCGCTGGTTCAAATCCAGGTTCATGCTGCTCACCATCGGCAGCCGGGGTCCATAGGGAGAGAAATTGGCTTGCTCTCCCTTGGGGGGTGGGTGGGTAGATGGCACTACTCCTGCATCTCACAAGTCTGCCGTCCATTGTGTCAGAACCGGGGATCTGGCGTTCTCCTCCAAGCGCAATGGCTGCCTGGCAATGATACAAAAGGCGGCAGTTCAAAAAGAGGAGGTAGGCTATCGACTCGAAACGTGGACAATCTCTCCCTTCTAGTGTTGAGAGCAGGGCTACTTAGGAGGATGGGTAATTGGCATGTCTAAATTAGTAGGGGTGAAAATTGGAAAAATGGCAAAAAAAAAAAAATTAAAAAACAAACAAACAAAAAAAAAACTCACCAGACCTAAAAACACATTACATAAAAGTGAACCAGACACATGAGGGCACTAGATGCATAAATGTGTACAAAATGCATAAAAATGTGCACTGTGCGTTAAAACACACCATGTATGTAAACATGCGAAGAATACATAAAAACATGCATCATGCATTAAAATGCACCAGATGTATAATTATGTAAAACACACCAGATGTATAAATACACATAAAATGTGTAAAAACATGCACCATGCATAAAAACGCACCATATGTGTAAATATGCACAAAATCTGTAAAAACACATGTATAATGTGTAAAGACACATCTTAAATATGCACAAAATGAGTAAAAATGAGTATAAACATGCATCATGCATAAAAACACACAGTGTGTGTAACAATGCATCAGATGCATAAATATGCATATAATGTGTAAAAACTTGCACAAAAAGTGTGCAAAAGTGTACACTGGCCATTAGAACAATGTGGCGAGTGCTCAGCTTACATTCTCGAAACCTGCAGAAAAAAAACCCCCAAATGTGTAATTATGTGACAGGTGTAGAATAATAACAGTAAATTAATCTGATTAATAGATCTGGAACCTGTGCACTTTTGCACATGCTCTCGTACAACCGCAGCCTTGTTTGAGTTGCTTTTGCAGATGCTAGCGCTGAATGTGATGCAACAGAGTGCAGATACTTTCAGCACGTGTCAAAAACGATGATTTACTGAGACACAATCAATCCGTCATCAAAACAATGCTGTATTTCCACATCCACATCAGTTATAAGTAGGTTCCTGACATCTACATAAATCACATTTGGCGTGTAAAGGCCTATCCTCACAGATCCAGACCCGAACAAGTCTTTCAGCTCGTTCCACAATGCTAATTACTCTCTTCAGTGTTTGTAAAATCTGTAAATCCCCATCACACAAGCCTCTCTCTGAGTCACATTTGAAGTCCCTTGGGGAAGGAATGAGACTCCCAACAGAAGGAAGGGAGAGGTGCCAGCAGTGTGTGAAGGAAATAGCTGAAGTCACTCTCTCTGGTGCTAGTGGATCATGTGCAGTAAGACTGGAAGAAGACTGTGGGTTTGTGGTTTTTAAGAACAAATCACACATTGGCTCCAATCCAACAGCCCATTCTAAGGGCTAGAATATACGTATAGCATGTATCCATATTACATAATAAAACATGTAGCCCAGCACAGGGACTAATTATAATGTTTCTGCTTAATTAGTCATTATTACTCACATCACATTAACATTCAGTGGAAGTGACTGTGAATATCATTATTTACTGCTGCATCCTTCATACACTCATCCTCAAAAAAATAGTTACACAAACAGTTTGCAGTGCTATTGGGAAGGAAGATAAAGGTTCTCAGCAAGAATGACTGACTAAATGTAGACTGATATGATCAATATCATATACAGAAGTAGTGTCTCTCAGTATGGTGTTGGGTTAAACACAACATGCCAGACGTCTGAGAATGGAGTTGTAGAGGTTCCTAATGGTGTGCTGTGATCATACATCACATGCAGCTTGAATGTTCTCAATCAGTTCCTGCAGATTGTGTGAAAGGGGTGGAGTGTTGATCCAATAGTATCCCACGCGATTTCAATCATGGATCGGTTTGATGAAGCCACCGGCCACAGTATAGTATCTGTGCCTTCGAGTTGTAAACAATTTATGGCATAGTTAGATGGGATGTCTTATAGTTCGTTATGATATATGTATCGTGTCTGTAGGTTGCTCTGATCCTGAGTTATGAAGCCTAGAAAACAGCATGTATCTGCCCACAAAGTGCTGATCTGGGGTTCTTAGAGTTAACGTCTTGGATAACAATAGTGAATGAGTGCAAAGTAGCCTCGTACTTGTTAGGAAGATTTAGAGGCATAAGTGTAAACTGTTTGAGAACACAGTACACAGCGAAGGTTGTCCTGTTGCAACCATTCTGATTAAGGCAGACAAATCTGACAGTAGGATAGGGCTGTCAAACGATTTCAAAGCATAGCAAGTTCATTAAAAACAGATTGAGAGCATCAGATACGGTATATCATGATTCCAGTCACTGGAATTTTCTCTGAACTTGTTCAACCTTTCACTACTCAGAAAGAAACCGTTTGTTCCTAATGTGTTTTCCGTTAGCTAAATCCAAATGCCCCCCCGAAATTCAGCCTCAGGAGGAAAGGGCAGTCAAACGTTTGATCATAATCTAAAGAATTTCTCGTTTCCCTTTGTCATAAGAAAGGCCTTTTAATGCATTTTTGACATTGAAAATGCCAGGTGCCTATCAGATTATATGAACATTGTATGATGAATGGACCAGATCTAACATAATATACTTGGTTTATAAGCCATGTTAAAACTAATTTAAAGCTATAAAGGTATCAGTAGATGAATAAAACAGTAGTAGCATCCACATTTAAGCCTGGATTTTGTTTGTTTTGGCTATTTTGATGTTACACAATCAGATAAATTTCATCATGAAACTTTATATGAATGCATGTATGTGCATTCACTTTTGTATCAGAGTGAAAAAGTTGTAATTGTAATGAAGATCTAGTACCCTGTTGGGCCTCTAGCCTGGATACAAGGAGATGCTTGGGCATGGAGGCACAGCTGTATGTTACAGCTGGGCCAGTAGATCCTGCACAATCGTAGGCTGCTGAAGTGGGCATCCCAGCTGCTCCCATAAATGATTGATTGGTGAGCATTATCCTGCTGAAAAGTGCCAGTTGGAAGCCCTGCCTTGAGAGGCAACAGGTGGCCTCAGGATGACCTGCACATATCACTGCGTGTCTCTTGCATCACTACTAGGGGTGAGTGACTGTCATATGCAATTATTCCCCAGATCATCACACCGACAGTTGTGGCAGAGTGTCTATCCCCAGCAAAGGCAGGATTGAATCGCTCACCATCCGGCTATTATCTGATCCCGAACAGAACCTGGATTCGTCGCTAAAGACAATACAGTTCTACTCTGCATCAATCAAGGTTCCTCATTCATGATGCCACTGTAAACAAAGGCAATGGTTCCTTGGTCAGAACAGTCTACATGTGGGCAATTCCTTGAAACCACAGAATTCAATCCAATGATGTGCACTCTCAAAGTCTGTCAACAGAGCAGGTCATTGAGGCCTGACCAACAGTGAAAGATCTCTCACCAAGAGGTACACTACCCAAAAGTAGCCTCTAAGAACCTTTTTAAAGGGCAGTGAGAAAAGAAATACTTTAATGCCCTCTGTAGTCTGATTAAGATCCAGTGTCTAATCAGACTTTACCTGTTTTCCCATTTACATAACTCCCTGAGACAGAACTGCCTGCTACGTTTTGCAGGAACGGGACATTGCGTTATTTTACTTATTTATTTTTGTCCATAAGTGTACATAATGATTTAGGATGCCTTCTGCCTCACATTAAATGGTGATCCTTTATTACTTGTTACCTATATTTGCCTAATATATAACAGTCTTTCTGTATGTCTCTTGGCTCAGGCTGAGCAGAGCAGGCCTGGAGGCAGGCCAGAGGAAGCAGAGTGCTAGTCCAAGATGCTCACTGCAGCACCGACACTGAACAACACTCCAGGGTCCGGCAGCCATCCATAAATATTCAAGCCCATTTTTCGTTAAGGATTTACAACTGGCCACAGAAGTGGTGGGCCATCACTTAAGGGACTGGGTGAATGGCTGGTGCCTTTAGGGCCCTTTTTCCGTGTGACCGAGGCAGGAAGAAGCTTTGGGGAGGAGGGGGGATTATGGATGGGGAAATGAGTTAAGAAGTTAGGAAACGGAAACCTTGCAGCGTTCCTATAGGGACGTAGAGGGATGGATGAGAGTAAGGATTGTGGTCAGATGGCTGCTGCTTTGCTATGCAGCAGTGGAATGCCAGAGTTGTGTTCCAGGACAATTAAAATAGTTTAACCCCTTATCCCATTCCGATCTCGGCTTAATATCATTTTCAGATATTAATCTCATGACTTGTTGGTAGATTTATAGAGGCAATCTCCAAACGGCATAAAGATTACATCTTCAGCACTGAAGATTAGTACATTATTGCTATTGTGATCATCTGAGCAGAGATTGCATATGACAGTCGTGTTGATAAGGGAGAGTCTCAGAGCTCAGTGTTATGTGCAGAACATCCTGCGTTGACTCTCATGGTAGGAGTTCCAACTGGCATTTTTTAGCAGGATAAGACTTGACCACACAGTAAGGCTTCCCACAAATAACCACCAGATTGCAACACTTCCTTGGCCTGGTCACCATATTTATTGCCAGTTGAGCATTTATTGGAGCAGTAGCCTATGAGGGTTAAGGATCTACAGACCCAGCTGCAACATCTGTGGGCAAATGTACTGCAGGATACCATACAGAACCTGTATGCATCCATGTCCAACCATATCTCATCTTGTATCCAGGCTAGAGGCCCAACGGGGTACTAGTGCGTCCTTTCGGTCGTACAGTTTTCTCCAATAAACTCATTTTTTTGACAGGACTAAAATCCAAGAGAAAGTGATTTCTAACCCTCATAAGCTTAATTTCTGACTGAACAGAAAGGAACGCCGAATGTTTGGTGACATATTGAATAGCGGAACATTCACACTTCTTATAGTTGTTCGGTTCGCGTGTGCTGCAGAACGCCTCATCCGAAACCACCTTATCATATAGAGTCTTTCACAACTTGACCACAGCCATTGTGGCCTGTCCTGCAAAAGGGCTAGCTGTAACCACACTGCTAATTCTGCTCTCTCGTGCTCACTTGTTTTTACATTCTTGCTAGCCCTGCAAGCCAACTTCCCTCTTTTTTCCTCTCACTCATGGTCAGTAGCCCTGAGAGTGAAGGCCGCAGTAACCGCCCTAATTGCACCCAGCTTCATTTCCTCTTTACAAAACCACACTAACCATGGCTGCCTCTTTTGCACTCCAGTGCAAGCAGCTCGGACCCTGCGCAAGGCGATGATAAAACCGCTCTGAGCAGATATCTTGCGGACAGTGCTAGTTGCACTGCCTTTTGTGCTGCAAATGTTTCCTGGAATCGATGCTCTATAAAGTAATCATCTGTCAGCAAGGCTGTGCTGCTGCATGGTAGGGAGCAGTGGCGGGGCACCTAGGCCTTGTTTATTGTGTGGTTGGTAAGTAGCTGTGTGTGTGTGTGTGTGTGTGTGTGTGTGTATGTGTGGAAATGGTGGAGCCGTTTAAAGACAGCCCCCGCGGCTCTCTCACCGCCTGATTTAATGTAATGGCTTGCGTGGGAGGCCTCTGGGCGGCTGGCCTGAGCAGACAGACGATTAGACTGACCCCCATCTCAGCCAGGCTCCCCTGAGGGCTGCTAGTACAGAGAGGAAGTGTGTGTATGTGTGTGTGTATGTGGAAGAGAATGGATGTTTGTGTGGTGTGTAAAAGCGAGAGAGCGAGCAAGAGAGGAAAGGATAGTGTATATGTGTATACGTATGTGTGTGTGTGTGTGTGTGTGTGTGTGTGTGTGTGTGTGTGTGTGTGTGAAAGACAAAGTTGTCTGCAGAAAGCCCCAGAGGCTTTGGGTTTATGTGGGAGATATTCTTTTAACATCACCCACCCCAGCCCCCCACCTCCTCCACAAGCCACAATCCTCCCATCATAAGATCCTCACTGGAGAGCAAAGACGAGAAGGAAAAAAAAAGAGGGGGTGGTTGAAGAGAAGAAAAACAGGAAGACTCGGATCCTTCATTTCCCATTCCTTCAACAGATTGCTTCTTTTTCCCATGGCTTTGAATAGAGATGAAACGGGGCCTCGCGCTCTAGACTATACAAGCGTACAAACATGTAGCCGTAGGGCGAATCTCGCCGCAATATTACAATATGGAGAGGCCTGTTTTGATGTGCATGACTCCGTGAGACGGCAGTCGGGGGAGCAATAAAAACAGGACCAGTGGCGATGCTTTTGATGTCAACACGGAGGAATTATCAAGAAACAATTTCGCTTGGTCTGAGGCCAGGCCTGGAGATTACAGCGAGATCCTATCTGTCTCTGACCACGTTTAATGAAAGAGATTTGTCACTGTAATAAGTGTGGATATTGGACAGTATCGGGGAGAAAAATGGCCGAGCCTGGCTCTCCACGGTAGAGAGCGGAGGCCCATGGAAAAGCTACTCTGCATTAAATTGTAATCTGTCAGTCAGCACTCTGGGGGTGAAGGAGGAGGGAATGATTCCAGAATCTAAGCCATTAAGGGCTATTAGAGAAATAATCATTAGCCAGCATTCGCCGTGCTCATCTGGGTAAACGTTAGCTCGGATATCTCAATATTACTCCCTGCTAATTCATCGTATGTGCTTGTATTATTGCTTCACAAGCAGTGATGGCAATTACGGGGCAAACGGAAACAGCCTTCAGCTAACTGGAGAATTACTAGTGTTTTGCTGTTAAGTTCATTATTCGGGATGCAGATGAGTAGAGCTGGAGGGCCATCTTCTCCTTTGTGTCAACAATCGCTCTCCAGGCAAGGGCTTCGCATTCGTATGCCTTCGTGGGTCTCCTTCACACACCCCCACAGAGGATAACAAAGTGCATATCGGCCATACAGTCCATCTGCATTCTCATTACAGTGAGATTAGGATAGATGCCGGGTCATGTTTGTGATGTCAGTCATTTCCTAGCTCTGCCAAAGGCTTTCTAGAAGCATCCATGTCTCATCTGCCTCTTGCTGTTATTATGCCCACAGACAGCACACGTCCAAACTCAGACGCCCCCTACCAGCCGCCAGCCATCAGAGCCTAAGCCAAGCACTGCCATGGTCTGCTGCCAACTCCTAAAGAATAAAATGTGGGCTTCACAAATATGTACAGTGTTTAGAGTTGAAAGATCCCACTGAGCAAAGACACGTCCAAAAGACGTCAATAAAATGTCTTTGTGAATGTTTAGAAGACATCCACTGAGAATCCAGAAAGAAATCTACTTCTTCTCTAACCTTTAGAACCCCACAACAACTTTGTGGGACGTTTTTTTTAGTTTGCTGTACTTTTATTCACCAAGAAATTAAAGTATTTATGGGAGACAGAAGATCCAAAGCTGGGATTTGTTGGAGATTTAAAAATAAAGATAACAAATATTTGACCATGTTTTGATAAACATTGTTCTTGTGTTGTACTCGAGTCCTCAAAAAGAAGTAAAAACAACCTAAATGTAAATTATTACATATTTATTATTTATGTATGCATCAGTTTTATCACTTCTCGGGACTTTTATTCTGAAAATTGAATACTGAGCAAAGAGAGAGCAAACAGCTCCTTTCTTCTCATTTTCCTCTATAACCCAATATCTGGGTCAGTGACATCATTAGCACTGCCCCCTCTCACTGATCAGTTGTAGTCTACATGCAGGTTGAGCATGTACATGTGGACAGAGCAGTAAAAATACACTGGAAGACTCCTTTGGCATTTAATCTATGATTCAATTAAATCGGAAACCAGTGAACTTTAGCTGTTTTCCAAGCTGGTGCCCAAGCTGATGTCTGTAGGTTACACCGATCCAGAGTTATGAAGCCTAGAAAACAGCATGCAACCGTGGATCTCGGGTTCTAAGAGTGAAATGTCTTGTAAGGGCTCTTCCCACTGAGTCATTTTCAACACAGTGGAACCATCACACCAATTCCAGTGTGTTTTCTTTGCCTTTTGTACTCTGTAAACAGACTATGGACTCGGTTGATGGGGCTAGAAATTCCATAGCTCTCATTAATGTCCAGTCTTTCCTTTTCTCTGCTCACTGCCCATTTTTGTTCCCTTTACACCTGTGCTAATTTTGCTTTGTATGGCCTAGACACACACAAAAAATGGGGAAATGAAATTACTATAGAGTTTTTTCCCCTCGTTCCTCAGCCTTTCAGCTCTGCTGATCTCTTCCATATATCTTCTAGTCAGTGCATTACTCAACATATAATTTTGTGCTCTGTTACAAACGAGATTAACTGTTCTGCCAACATCTTGATGCTCATTTGTTTGGTCTGTGTCCACAACAATGGAGCTATAATTAGTCAGCCTAATTTTAACGCATCCGTTGTTGCAGAATATCAAGCAGGATCCGATTGAAAAACTGAAGCACCATTGCATGATGTGAAAAGGTCTTAACCTGCCTTGCAAGCCCTAGTCAGACATTGATAGCGAACCCATCTTGAACCCCCAGAGACATCCATTTGCAGTTCTAGTCAGATGGTCAGATATTGAGGTCACTTGTATGTCCAAGCAGAGATAAAGTGGCTCTGGGCCACTGGTCTTTCTGATGTTGCATGTTTACTGAGAACATTTTTGTGTTTTGTTACCAACACACTGCAGGGACCTCATAGTGGTACCTGACATGAGAGGTGCTTCAAATGCTCATGCTTTTTTTAAATACAAAAGGCATTAAACAGCAATGCATTGCAGAATTATACACAAGTGCCACAAGGGCCAACCTCCAGGTGGACCTATATGACCAGCATGACCAGACAAGACCAAGCTGGTTGACTAGCATTACTAACATGATAAGCATGACCAAGCTTGTCCACCAAAATGACCAGTAAGGCCAGAAATTCCACACCAACAGCATGATTTCACTGGATGGCCGCCATGACCTGGATCACCCAACTAGTTGAAGAGGATGACCAAGCTAGTCAATCATTCAAGACAAAAGATGAAAAGATTGTTCACCAGCATTACCAGCGTGACCATGCAGGTCGACCAATGTAAGACTAAGCTAGTATATCAGCACGAGCAAGCAAGACCACAATGGTCAACAATCATGATCAATGTGGTTGAATAGAATGACTAGCAAAACCAGTAATTCCACACAGCCAGGATCACAACTGGTTGACCAACATGACCAAGTTTATCAATACGAATGACCAAGCAGGTTGATTAGCATGACCAGGATCACCAAAATTGTTGGCTGCCATGCTGGTTGTCATGCTGGTTGACCAGAATGACCAAGATGTTCATCCAGCATGACCATTATGACCACACTGGATGGCCAAGCATGTTAGAATTTTGGCATGCAGGAGTCAGGAGACCGATCGATTGTCAGTCTGTCTCCCAGTCTACAACCAGCATGACCAAGATATTCATCTAGCGTGATCATCATGACCATTATGACCACGCTGGACGACCAAACATGACCATCTGTATCCGAAACCAGCTACCAGCAAAAGCTGGCCTTGAATTTTTCTTTTCTCTTTTGTGAATGTTGACAGAGGAGATAACATAGTCCCTTATGCCCTCACTCCTGACTTCCTGCCAGTCCAGGGGATTAAGCCAGTGGCCTTCCGGGACCGATCCCTTGATTAACCTTTAGGCTGTGGCTGCTCCTACATAATGCTGTTCAGCATTTTTCCCCAATCACTTATAAAGACTGATAGCTCAATAAAACCTGCAGTTTAAGCGCTTCAGTTAGAATCAGTGATTACGGGGAATCAAAATCACCATCTCTCCAGACCAGACCTCCCCTCCCACTACCACCACCACCACCATCACCCCCTGCCCCACTCCCCCTTCCCCCATAAAGCTCATTATCCTGTTAACACTACATTTATCTGACAAGACAAAAGTGAGTGGGTGACCCAGCCACCATTAAAGATTAATAGAAAGGCATAAAAAAGGGGGACAGCGAAACAGAGGGATGAAAAAGCCAAGCCTTAACCAGGCTTTTCTCTTTAAAGTGTGAGATGGGTCTGACAGGATTATTAATCAGACTGGAGGCAAGATCAGACCTGTGTTCCAGCTCCCTCACTTAAAGTCTTTAGTTAGCATGGCTAGAGATCGGGCCTGGGTCAGGAGGGCCACTGCTAATTGGTTCTACAGGGTTTTGAATAACAATGAGCCTGGGTCTAATTATGAAATCACTCAGAGAGAGAGAGAGAGAGAGAGAGAGAGAGAGAGAGAGAGAGGGAGAATAAAGAGTAAGCATGTGTAAAGTCAGTGTAGTGAAAGAGGGAAAGTATCTCTATGAAGAGGAAGCAAAAGAGCTTAAAGTATAGTACTGTACAGACAGAAAGAGAGAGAGCCTACCTCCTTATCTTGGCATCTCTCTCGCCCACTGTGTGAGGCTATTAATAAAATGTATAAATCGTCAGTAGTATGAATTTTAATAGCAGGTTGTTGGAAAACATTGAATGTCCCTGAAGATAGCTTGGGCTCATTTTAAATTCCATTTGCATTAAAGATTCACATAAAACAGCGAGATTTGAGGGAAATCTTTTCTTTTTTTATCTAATGTTCATTTATTAATAATGATTCGCTTTTTGCTTTTTTCATCTCTGACACAAATGCTTTCAAATCTAAATCAGTGTCTCTTCATAACAAACGCTCTACTAATCCCTGAAGTACTGCCAATAAAATGTTCTCTGAGATGATGGTGTGTCATCCAATACTTTTGGGATGCGTTGGGTGGTGATCTTCTGACATCCTGACCCCCCCTTAAACTGTTGTTGCTGAATGCAATCAAATCCCTGCAGCAATGTTCCATCATCTAGGAGAAAGTCTTCCCTGGACAGTTACGCCAACAAAAGCCAACAAAACAGCACGTGAACTCTTGCAGGTTAAAGACTATTTGGAATAAAAGCATTACACACCTAATATGGGTCCTATTTGTTTTCATTTTCTTTCAATAAGACAAAATAAGCAATTATTATAATTATAATTAACAATTGGTTTTAATAAAATGAGTATTCATATGCTGTCCATTTTCATCCAATCAAAAACCACTTGTGGTAATTACAAGGAATTTTCTAGGACAACATGAAGGCAACATATATACCAGTGTTATATGTATCCGAGAGCATACCCTGAAAACTCCAGTTACCAAGAACCAGACAGAAACAGCCCAAAATGATTCGGATATTAATCTGGATTAATTTTCATCCATTACAGTTTAACTCTTAGAACCAGGGATCTGCCATTTTTGAATTACACACTGGATTATCAGCAAGGAATCCACCTTGAAAAGCAGATCTTCTTCTTTCAGCTGCTCCCTTTAGGGGTCACCACAGTGGATCATCTGCTTCCTTCTTGCCCTATCCCCTGCCTCCTCCACTGTTACACCAACCATCCTTCTAATCCACCTTCCTCCTCTCTTCCTCAATGGTCTTCGACCTACAGTAGTCCAATTTACACTGGCATCCTGCTGGTCAACAGCACCGGTGGTGGTTGTTGTTAAACTGGGCTTCAACTGATCCGGTATGGCAGTCATATTTATGATTCGCATTATAGTTTTGGCACAAGTTTTATGCCGGATGCCCTTCCTGAGGCAACCCTCACCATTTATCCAGGCTCCGGACCGACACCAGAAATGCACAAAGTACACCCCTAATGGCTGGTTTCACCTTGAAAAGCAGATAAAATTCACTAATTTTCAACTGAATTAAATGCAAGTTTAAATGCCAAAGCAGCCTTCTAGTGCATGTTTACTGCTCTGTCCACATGCACATGCTCAACCTGCATGGAGACTCCAACTGATCAGCAGGAGTGGGCCGGGCTGATGATGTCACTAACCCATATACTGGGTTATAGATGAAAATGTTTTGTTCTGTTTCTCAGAATAAAAGTCCTGAAAGCGATAACACTGATAAATGCATAAATAACAAAAATAATAAAGGACATTTAGGTTGTTTTTTTTATTTTATTCAGATCACTGTTAAGTATTATTATTGGACATTTCCTTCATTATCCTTCAGTAGCTAATTATTACAACCAACTCTGGCATTTTCAGCTGAAAACCACTCTGGATGATCAATTTCCAATAGAGTTTCTGAGATATAGTGATTTCAGTCTTTATAAGGAAAAAAAATGTATGCACAATGAAATGTTTGATCAATTTATGGTCAAATTCATACAAATATCTGAAATTTGTTTATATACTTTTGTCTAGTTTGGGATTCGTTTTGTTGTGTCATATAAAGGTGGTAAATGTATAGTCGTGTAAATGAGCAAAGACTAATGATTCTTTTAAATGTACATCTGTTCAATATAAGACCTGCAAGTGCCGGTGCCTGTTTCTTAATAAGCTAATGTTTATTTGAGCTGCTTAATTACCTAATTAATTGTGCCATTTTGATTGCACTGTTTGCTGTTTGCTTTTTACGGAGGCATGAACCTGTTCTATTTGTCTGTTTGAAGACCGAGGCGTCTCGCTGAATAATTCATGGCGCGCTCTGCCAACAGACAGCATCGCCATTTAAATTATGAACAGATTCGTGAAATGCTAACCCTCTCCGACTGCCTGCAGCTACAGAGAGAGAGAGGGAGAGAGAGAGAGAGAGAGAGAGAGAGAGAGAGAGAGAGAGAGAGAGAGGAGAGAGAGGCCAATTTCAAAGCATACTATCACCTTTAATGAGAGGGGGATAGAATGGGGATGGGGTGGAGGGTTAAGGGTTTTAATGTGTATTATTAGACTTTGCAGAGTAAGAGACTCCCTGTGCTGTGTACCGCACAGCCCACTGCACATACATGTGTTTATATATAGTTTCCTTTTCGAGTGTTTTTTCCGCTGTTGTTGCTGGTCTCATGCAGTCGGGAGTGGCTGCCATGAATCCAGAGTAGTGCTTGAGCTCTGGGGAGGATGGGTGGGGAGTGGCAGAGAAAGGGGAGGGAGAGGAAAGGGATGAGGATGGATGGACGAGGGAGGGGTGAACATGGAGAGTTCAGAGTGAACCGGAATATCAATCAGCGAGTGAAGCTCCAAGCCAGGTGTGTCTAGAGTCTAGAGGGAGTAATGGGGTCTACTCACTGTCCATTTCTCAGTCTACTGACCATAGTGTATGCTTGTGCGCCTGATATGAGGACTGATTCAGCAGGTTGCTGGAGTGTTTAAACACTGTGTCCACTCACTGTCCACTCACTAGACACTCTAACAGCTTGTCCTACCTTGTAGATGTACATCAGAGACAGATCATCTGTTTCTGCACAGTTTGTGTTGGTCATCCCCTAGTCCTTCATCAGTAGTCACAGGATGCTGCACAATATGACAGACTGCTGGCTGATATTCTGGTTGGTGGACTGTTCTATCCAGTGACACTGGAGGGTTTAAACACTGTGTCTGCAGTCTGGATCCATTGGTACTTGTACCACATTATACCTGCTTTGAGTCTACTTCTTTTATCCATTATATGTTATAATATGAGGGGTTGACATATATGAGCTACATGGAGAATAGGAGAGAGAGAGAGAGAGAGGGAGAGAGAGAAAGGAGAGAGAGAGAGAGAGAGAGAGAGTGAGAGTGAGTGAGAGAGAGAGTGAGAGAGAGAGAGAGAGAGAGAGAAAGAGAGAAAGGAGAGAGAGAGAGAGAGAGAGAGAAAGGGAGAGAGAGAGAGAGAGAGAGAGAGAGAGAGAGAAAGGAGAGAGAGAGAGAGAGAGAGAGTACCTGCAAAGCTGCTGTTTGTTTGGAATGCAGAGACTCCTGATCCGGCTCCAGGCTTTTCCTTCTGTTCTTTTTCCTTTTTGTTTTTATGAATCTTCCTTTATCTCTCCAGTATGAAGTCAGGTGATGGTTTATTCATCCTACCCATGTGTTAAAAAGTTGTGCCTCGTCTATCTGCTTGTGTGTGTGTGTGTGTGTGTGTGTGCATGCTCACTATTTATGCTCACATTGCTGAACGTGGGATTCCAGGAAAGGAATTCTTTGTTAATGGATTTAGGCATTCTAAACATCTTCATTATTCTAACAGACACACGCCCCCACCAGTGGACCCTCCTCTATCCCCCTCAAAGCCTCGACTGCATTCTGCCGCTGCAGCCTATGCTAATGCGGGAGGCAATTTGCATAATTAGAGAGAGAAATGGTGTTATTATTAAGAGAAAACGCCTGAGTGAGGTTATTGGCAACCGCGCAGCGGGGAGTCACAACTGCACACACTGGGATGAGCCTTCCTTTCATAGCGGCCCACATTCATCATAATTAATTACCCACAATACATCTTAATGATATTTTACCTAAGCTTTTAATGTAATTGTTTTGTAAATGCTTTTGAGGAATGTGTGTGCGTTTGTGTTCGTGAAGAGCAGAAGGAAACAGTGAAACCGAGAGTCTGTTATTTCGATTATTATAGTTTTATTTATTTATTTATTTTAATATAGTGGCTGCGCCACATTAGTTTTATTCCCCTGAGTGTGTCTTTAATAAGGCTTCATCAAGCCCAACTGCACAGCACACACTGGGGACAGATTCAGCTGGTGTTGCTATTATTCTGCTCGTTTGGGAGAGTGATAACAACTGTACAAGAGACCATAGGCACACCTGCTAATGAGGCAGAGAAGACCCTGGAGTGAGCCTACATGGAGGGAGAGAAAAACACTAGTTCACTCTACACTGACTGTCAGTTGACCTTGTATTGTAACATAAACTCAACGGATTCAGCATTCAAATGCAGTTTGCTGGACAATGTCTTAGAGGGACAGCTACTACTGGCGTGGAATATCTAATATATGGCCATGTCTTGGTGGGAGGCAACCAACTTGGTGGAGTCCTGTGTGAAGTCACTGTGGTTAGCGCTAATGGTTTGTTATTCTCATGCATCCCACGTCCAGAAGGCCTGGTTTTTCATGATGTGAGTACTTGTATGATGTCAGATCTGTTGTTTGGATGGGTTTGCTTTTTAAAGATATTGGTATTTCTACCCCAGTGTATTAGTGCTAGAGTAATCATTTTCTTTTGTTTTATTTAAATTACATTTATTTAAGACTGACAGAAGAACAGCAAAATTCAGATCCCATGCTGATAAAACACCAGGTGATGTGCTAGACAAGGTATTTTTAGTTCAGGCATTATTTCACTGTCTTAGCAGCTCTTCTACTTGAGTACATGTTTAAACGACTCTACCCACCTCAGCTACGCTGTGATTTGTTCCATTTGTACCATGAGCTATAAAAGGCATGCATAATTTATTGTTGAAGCAGATATGCAAATGATAAAAAGTACTTCCCCACTGTCCTAAAAAGGCTCAGAGACTACTATGGGTAGTGTGTACCTCTTTGTTGAGAGATTGTTGACTGCTAGACAAGTTCTATAATTCACTCTCTTAAGTAGGGGCAAATTATTGGAGAGAAAAGCAGGATGGTTTTTCAATCTATTGCCCATTATCTAGACCATTCTGACCAAGCCACCATTGCCTTATTTGCAGTGGTGTTGTGAATGAGAAACCTGGGCTATTATTGTATGCTGTAAACTGGACTGATTGCAACCAAATCGTTTTTAGTTTGGGATCTAAGCATAGTCAGGTTCATAGGTATGTAGGCATGAGCGCTTTCCAATCCTTCCATAACTGTTGGTGTTGATCTGGGGAACCATCACATACTACAGTCGGACACCCTAGTGGTAGTGACAAGGGAGACTAACAGCTCAGCCGAGCATGTGTGCAGGACATCCTGTGTCCACATTTTTCAGCAGAGTAATGCTCACCCATTATACAGCAAGAGCTTCCCAGGAATGTATTTGGAAGATTGACTTCCTGTCCCGGTCACCAGATTTAATACCAATCAGGCATTTGGCTGGAGCAGCTGGGGATGCCAGCCAGGAACCTGCATGCAGGAGGTTCGCACAGGCCCAGCTGCAACATCTGTGGCAAATATGTTGTAGAATGCCATCCATAGGTCCTGTATACCTCCATGCTTAACCATATCTCATCTTGTATTTCAGGCTAGAGGCCCAAATTATACTAGAGCCTCAAGCTCAATTATACAGTTTTCCCTAAATTAACTGATCTTTTCACTCTAATATTGTAATCAGTTGCATAAATCCTTACATTCACACACACATATACATTAGAATGTGTGTTTAAGGCAATGATATTTTCAAATCTATTTCCTCTTTATCTGAATAATTATTGTTCACCCACCTTGTAACTCTCTATTATTAACTCATATAATACATTTTTTGTTACAGTGATGACATAACTTATGGAAGCATGGTAATGCGTTAATCATGTTACTCATATCAGATCACTCTCAGTTTCCTCTCAAGTTATCCCTGTGGGTCCTCAGCTGAACCGTACAGCCATGGAGCCATCCTGTCTGAATGACACAGACATTCAGTAGATCCACCGTAGGAAATGATCCTGTTGGAGAGATGGGCAGGAAATGGTGCCTAGATTGCAGAGGACACTTCGGCTATTTTTGTGAGGACTTGAAATGCTGGTGATAATCTGAAGACATTCTGAGAAAGGCTAGGAAAAAAGAGTGTATCCTTGTGAGACAATAGAAAAACAAGCCCTGTACATCTTGTTGCATTGTGAAGTAGTAAGCTCCAGAAATATTCTGCAGAAAATAAAGTCACAATAAGAAAGCCTAATTTCCATGAAATGGCTTATAATTTAGACAAATAACATATCAATTAAGGCCTGTTGATGTAATGTGACGTAATGATCATTGCATCATTGTGTATCAACTTGTTGGTCCAGTCAGCAGGACTCCTTCACATTAAAGACAACTGCTGATGATACGTCTGTGAAATTCGTACCATTTCTGCATAGCAATTTTCAAAATTGTCATCAAGAGCACTTTTTAAGAATCCACGAATCCATTCAATTTATTGTCCTATCTCTAGCAATGACCCCTTTCTGATGGTAGATGCTGTACATTGACATCAACTGTGGCAAGAGCTACTTGTAGATCCTGTGATGATGTCTGCTCAATTCACAATATTACATGTCTTAAATATTCTCAACTTGTGAATTGTTTTCTGGACAGTGGAACAGTTGATTTCTAATTGTTTTGTGATTTTTTAAAATCCCTTCCCAGACTCATCTGCCTCTACAAACCTCTTTCTGAAGGCCTCAGAGAGCTCTTTGGCTCTGGCCATGGTGATACCACTTCAACAATAAAGAGCAAACCAAACTAATGTCTGAGGTTTAAATAAGACAGCTTCCTTCAAAGTCCTCTCTAATGATGGTCTAATTTATTGATGTGTTGTACTGATTCAATTTTAGGTATTTTAAATACTAATAATGTGGGGGCGCTAACATTTCTTCTTTCACAACAAAATTCCATTTTATTAATTATGTTTGCTAAATGATTTTTAAAAGACCAAAACATGCTGAGGCACAGTTGGTCAGGGTTGGGCTATAAAAAATATTCAAATCTCTGATGACCTCAGACCACCATAAACCATAGAGACTTATCCAAATTGACTTGCAGTTGTAATTGCAGCAATATGTGCAGTTATTGTTATAACTATTATTTTTGGCGATGTAGGATAATCATAGGAAAATGGGTGGGATAACTGGCACTACTACATTGGAGCAGTACAGAATTCATTTGCTTAATTCATTTAATTAAGTTATGAGGTTCTAATATGACAGTAATGGGCAGATTTGTCCATTTCTGTACTCTTTCATACAGTATCCCATTGAGGCTCCACAGGCCTCAAAAACCCACAGTCCAATGGACACAGACTGAGAAGGCAAGCTACCATTGCCTTCTGGCGAAGGCTCATTGACTGGACTAACACTCACAGAGTGCAACAGCTTCATTGTTCCTTCACCTGCCACAAAGACATCTTTTATATAGCGCATCACCTGTATGCCCTCACACATGTCAACTCACATCGGAGAGGACTCTCGCCATGAGGAGTGTAATGATGATGGCTGCACCCCAGGCTTGTGTGCCATCACAGCAGGTGGGGAGAGACAGGAGTGATCTGGGTGGCTGCAGAGTTGTATTTTGCCGAGAGCTCTGGGGAATTCACTCTCTCTTCCTCCTTTTTTCGAGCTCCTTGGCACCCACACGCTGCACCCCTCTACATCATTGTCAGGTGGTTTCCCATCATGCACTAGGGGTCGCCTTCGTAACGCTTTTGTAAGTCAGCAGTATCTCTCTCTTTCTCCCTCTCATTTCCCCACACGCCTAACGGCTCTGTAAGGCGATCTGACAATTTGTCATGTTTATCTGGCTTCATAACGCTGCCACACACGCGTTTGGTCTGGATCTGTGAAATGAACTGCAGATGGGTTTCTCTCATGCACCCTGCACACCCACTGTGTGCTCTCTTCTTTTTTCTTTTCTTACTGATTTGATAGTCATTAGCCGCATTATTCATCACTGCACACGTCTTCTTTATTGCATCGCCAGAGCATAAATCCCTCTCTCTCTCTCTCTCTCTGTCTTCGTTTCTCTCTCTCTCTCTTTCTCTCTCTCTCTGTTCGTTCTTCTCTCTCTCTCTCTCTCTCTCTCTCTGTCTGCTCTCTCTCTCTCTCTCTCTCTCTCTCTCTCTCTCTCTCTCTCTCTCTCTCTGTCTGCTCTCTCTCTCTCTCTCTGTCTTCTCTCTTCTTTGTCTCCCCACCACCTCTCCTTTTTCTCATTCAGGCCTCTTGGGAAAACTTTATTATGCTGTGGTCTGACAGTGAAGTATACAGATAAAAGATAATTGCCTGGCTTGACTCCACTATTGATATGAAATGGGATCTAAATTATTCAGCAGTTTCAAAGGTTAGTTGAAGGTTACTGAAGAAAGGCAATGAGAAAGGGCACAAACGTGTGTGTGTGTGTGTGTGTGTGTGTGTGTGTGTGTGTGTGTGTGTGTGTGTGTGTTTGTGTTTGTGTGCATATGTATGTATGCTTGTGTGTGTGTATGTGTGTGTGTGTGTGTGTGTGTGTGTGTGTGTGTGTGTGTGTGTGTGTGTGTGTGTGCGTGTATGTGTGTGTGTTTGTGTGGACGGGAAGGTTGCACACATCTGAAAGGCTAATTTGCAGCTCTGCTGTCTTCTGAACAAACTGGAAGGCTCCTCTGGGATCTGGACAAGGGGAAGTCAATTATTTACAGGCAAATTAAGGCTGACATCTCCACAGCAGAAACATGGTTAGCGCTAGCTGGAATAGGCTGCTGTTTGCACTTTCATCCGCTGCCGTTTGACATACAGGATATCCCCATGTCCCTCTATAATTCGCCTGTTAGCAAAAGATCTAATGCAGCTCTATTAGCAGGGCGGCCCCGCGCTGAGGGCCGAGGGGCCGCAGGATGTTACCGTGTACCGGGCTGAAGGGAGAAGTTGGGATGTTGGCTGGGTTTTTGTAAATGAGAAGAGTGTTGAATACAGTTGGTCATTTTGTGCTGAAAGTACAGAGTCGTTTATAGCTAACGCTGAAAACGTGCAGATTCTTGCCTGATTTAAACTCTGTTTAAAGCCTTTAAAATGTCAGATTTCTCTTTTCAACAGTGGAAATGTACAGTGTACCTGTATTTCGGTACTGGTATTTAACAGCACTTTTTTCAGTACATTTTGAGTACCTTTTTGGTACTTTTGGTACTATTTTTAGTACTTTTTTGGTACTTTACTCTCTAAAATAGCAAAAAAAAAAAAAATAGCATCTCACTTAAAAATCCAAACGTCTTAATTTGAATATTGTTATTTATTTCAAAACTTAACATACAAGGAAAATAAATATGGTCAAAAAATCCTTAATTTACTGCAATTGTTTGAAAAGTATTTTGAAAATAAACAATATCCTGGGGAGCAGGATTGTGGACCACTGATGACCCTGCACTGGCTTTTTACCCTGCGAATAAAACCCTAGGCCAATTTTACTGGATGTTTTTGTTGTCTGACAGAATTATTGACAGAATTTTTTTTTTATTTATTTATAGGAGACTTCTAGAGGAGCAAGTCAGATATTGATATTTTTAGGAGATCCTAGGCTACTCAACTTTGTCTTTGCCTATAAAGACTAAATAACACTTTATATCCCAGAAATCTTCTGTTGAAAATTGATCAGAGAGTTTTAGAGCTGAAAATCCAAGAATAGTTGACAATGATATTTATGATCCTAAGTAAAATACTTGACAGTAGAATGTCCTTTATTATTTTTCTCATTTATGTATGTATCAGTATTATTCCTTCTCAGGACTTTTATTTTGAAATTTGAACAAAAAGTTTAGTGAGGGTAAGTTTTGTAATTTGCCATGTAATGTGTAGAATGTCTGAAGGCTAATGTGATTCTCTGCAGATCTCAGGTTCCAAGAGCCACTCTGATGTCTCTTTGATTTCCAGTTGTTAAAAAGTCTGACCTACTGATTCTGATTTTGGCCAATACCAATTTTAATCGACAAAATACACAAATACGAAAATTCTCACATTGAGTATAAATACATTTTCTTACATGTAAATTCTCAAAATAAGGAAAACAAGGTGCCAAGTGAGGCAAAGCATCATGTGGCATATCATTAAATTTGACCAGCACAGAATTGGTCACTGGTCATTGCTGATCAGATTGTCAGACTCTGGTCACTGGCTGATTGATTGGTTTTTATATAGCACCAAAAAGGTTCCAGTATAGTAGTTTTGTATGTATTAGAAATAGAATACATACAGAAGGCAATAGAAGAGGGAGCGTGTCATCATGAAATAACAGCACAGGTGTGATGAAGCAAACACTTCTCATCCAATCTGGAGCTATTATATAGAATGCTTTGGGCTTAGAGTGCAGAACAGATGTTCCAAATCAGTATCCACATGTTCCAAATACCTACAGCATTTCTTTAACATTGTCATTCTGAAATGTCACATTATCAGACATATTTTATTTCTTTCATTTTACATTTTCGAAAAATCATTCATGACAATGATAAATAATAACTCAGGTGTAAATTAAGTTTTCTGATTTTTCATTAAAAAAATGTGGGGATTTGGGGATGAAGTAGGTGGCAACCATCCAACATCCTGGTCTCACTGAAGTTGAAGTCACTTGTGTAGTCAAATCCTCCAGAATCTACTAGAAGATCTTGTGTGGACAGTAGCAACAGCTACTCCAATACTGAAGAAGTGTCCCAATACTTATGTCCATATACTTTTGTACATACTTAGATGAGCATACACCCTCAACAGACATCTGAAGCTTAACTGACAGTGTTTAAACCCAAATGAGAAGCTTCAGAAGAGCGTGTTTATTAATATTGACTGTGTTAAGCTATGTTGCATTTGGAACAGCTGGACTGAAACACAGCACATCTATCCTACGAGGTGAACTGTAGGAGTAGAAAATGATGGCTAATGCAGTGACAAATTAGCACAAATTAACGTCACTGCTTGCACGTCATGTTCCGGCCATGTTACCGTATAAAATTTCCTTTTAACAGCCTACATTTCTACCTTTCAGAGAGTATGTGGGCTGCGTACGGGGGCGAGTGTCCTCTATGTCAAGACCAACCGTGTATTAAGACACGCAGTAGTGTGTGTAGGCATATTGAGTCGTGCAGCCGGCTGTGCAGTGAGCTGATTGGCGCACCGGGGCGTCTGGGGGAAATTACCTGGCTCGTTGTTGCCTGCTCCCTCTACAACCCTGCTGTTAACAGCATGGGGGAGCATGCAGTCCCCAGCATATTAGCACAGAAAGTTCCACGCCTGCTCCCTGCTGAAGGGCACATTCAGCATGCTCTCCGATATGAAAGAAGACAATCAGCTCAGTTCCAGCACTCCCACACTGACGGCTTAGCGGATATAGCAAGAGATTCCTCTTACACTGTGGCACATAAAAAGAAAATAATAAATTACTGTGGTGTACAGAGCCGCTGTAGATTAGTTTATAATGTAGCCCAGATATGTAGAGTATATGGGTCAGAGACAGCTAAATAACAAGACGTGAAGCTGAAGCTTACATTTACATAAATAAATGGCCTGTTTTAATCCAATATTTTGTTCTTGGTAGTTCAGATTTGACTCATTAGTGTTAACAGACCCGTGACCTGGTAGGACCTACTTTGAATGATGGAGTGGGTTGATTCCACTTTGTTCAGCCAGTAGGGTTAAGCAATGCTCTTCAATTAACCTCCTTCCTGTAGGCTTAAAAATGACTTCATTATTAGCGGATGTAATATCATAGACATATACATACCTATACGTCACACTGGCTGCTTCAGCCCATTGCTGCGATAGATCAACACGTCCGCAATATTGGTCCAGGCAAGGCTGGTCTGTAAATAAATAAGATAATAAATCAAGAAAATGGGAGAACTATGGATTTTCTATTTGAAATGCCAAATAATGTTTACACTTATCAACCAGTTTCAGGTGTCCGGTCCAGTTCCAGTTTCAAGTCATTGTTATATTCAAGAGGTTTTGATCAGTGTGGCATGAAAAACAGTTTTGAGTCCAGTTACATCTTGCTGAAGAGGAGTGTGAATCAGTCTTAGGCTACGCGAACGGGGTGGAAAATAATTCATAAGTATTCGTAAAAACCTACATTTGAGCCTGGATTTGGATTTGTTTCCTTTGTAAGTGAACAGTAATAAGTGAATAAATGTTCCTTTATGCAACAATGGCAATTAGCTAAGCAGAGATGTAACTTCTTAAACTAAGGAAGTGTTATAATAGCATAATTAGACAAATTGTCAACATGGGGACAGACAAACAGAGGCAGCAATTAGACGTGTGATCTGACTTTAGGAATGCATCTTTACTGCTGGTTTTTGTGAGGAACATTTGGGACAGATGTTTTCATGAAGAGATGCTGTGTCCTATGCTACTTTTTACACCCTAATTCTCATATTTTCAGCATCAGCACTCCAAATCAATGCTATATAAGTTTTTTTTGTTTTTCTTTTTGTGGGCCGCTATGCTTTCTAGTTATAAACAGGAGAGCAATGAGGTACACAAAGTTCAGATCCCCTTATTTAATGTATATGAAATGTGTAGAAGGTTTTCTATTTTGCTGAAATGGCTGGATTCACGTCAGCGACTCTGCTGAAAGGAGTAGCTTGTCTTAAAATTGGTTTCCATGAAAATGTCAGTATAGATAAATATCTCAATTTTGAGCAATGCAGTTTATAGGATACCGAGCAATGGATTGGTGTCTGTCCTATTCTTGACTGGGATCCAGTGATCCTGAACTGGACATGGCAGAGAAAAGACGAAAGACGAATTGAATGAATAATTATTAGATTACATTTCTTATGGAATCACAGCTTTCATAGCTAGCTAGCTGCAGACGAATCAAACATCTTTTTCACAGAACTATCCAATGAGAATTATGGGAAGTTGCCTGGACCAATATGACAGTGATGGTGATGCATGTTCCACCAACCAATGCGGTATCTAGGTATTAGCTCCAGGTATTAGCTGAGTTTAATTGGCTTCACTGCTGCAACCATGTACACAGATAGGGATGTGAAGTTGGGTCTAGGAGTTAAAAAGGATTAAAGCTGTTGGATAAAATGGAATTGCACTCACAGTCAGTCAGTCAGCCAGTCATTATCTTAGCCGCTTCTTCCTGACGAGGGTCACGGTTAATCCAGAGCCCACCTGGAGTCATAGGGTGCAAGGCAGGGATATGCCCTGGACAGGGTGCCTGACTATCGCACGGTACAGGACTGTGTGGTCAAATCACCTACCATTTGAATTTTTGGGAGGCAGGACATGGGAGAATGCACTCCTTACAGACAGTGACCCGAGTGGGGATCTAAACCCACAACCCCAGGCCCCTGGAGCTGTGTGACACAGACACTACCTGCAGTCTCAATAACAATAATTCACAATTACAAAGGAAAAAATATTGCTTAAATAGTTATCGAAGTAGATATTTTTTCCCATTTTAAGAAGTCAATTTAGTAAAGATGACATTGCATCCACTTAATTAAAAATGGTCATGTTTAGTGTTACATGAGATGCCACCACATCTGCTGCTATTGCTAAAAGATTGGGGTAAAGGAGAAACAAACCTACCAGCTTTGGCCACACTTGAAACTTGTGATCTCTAATTTAACCAGCACATAGACAGTAGTGCCACCTAGGAGCTCCTGAACGTGCTTTAATATGTGTGCATATTGGTGAGTGAAATTATGTTGGGCAGGTGGTTTATTTTCACTTTCACATGTTTAAGCTGTAGTTCCCTTTCACACACGTGTGGTATTGCATGCACTGACTGTTGAGTGTAGTCTTTGTGGTATGTTCAAGTGCAAATTTTCAGATGAGAAGTGACAGGGAACAAAAGAAAGGCCTTGTGAAAGTGCTTGTTTGTCCTCATCAGCTTGGTGTGTTTCAGCCTTTAACCCCTTCCTGTTTCACTACCAGTAAATACCACTAAAAGTGCATGCGTGAAAGAGGCCTTTTTAGAAATGTGTCTAAACTTATTGACTCTAACCCGTCACTTTGAAAAAGGGGAGGAAATGTACCTTCCTTGAAGCTCTGTGAGTAAAGTAAGGCTGTCCCGAGAAGCAGCTGCAATCTGAGCAGTCCTTCTTTAGAGGCATATGAACAAAGGCATCAGAGGAGCAGGAGTTTGTAAGGTCTGTTTAGTGCTTCTCTCTCCTTCACTAGCTTCAACTCTTCACGTCAAAAACGCTCAGCTCTCCTCTCTCAGCCCCAGACTCTGCTTTCATCCCCTCATCCATCCCCCAACATTCAATAATTCATCCCTCCTCCACACGCAGTGTATTTGTTTTTATTTAAAATTCAGAGAAGTCTTGTCCGTTAACACTCCCCACCTTCCCCGAGGGATCACCTGGGATGGGCTGATGGGCTGTATCGATCACCTGCAGCTAATCATTCCATGCCGCTTCCACCGGGAGCAGATGAGAACCATTTTCCTGCTTCTTTTTTAATTAGCGCCAGGACCCCGTGGGCTCTAATCTATGAGTCCTACTCTGATATTCCTCTGATGTGCGCCGCTTTGATTTCTCTGACCCTACAAGGAGCTAGTGCTGGGATCCAGGGATGCTGCCTGAATCTTAATGCAGCCTCACTATGTATGGTGAGAGGAGCTTGAAGAATATTGGCAAGGGACGATGTGAGAGATGAAGAGTCTCTAAATTTAGCTTCCCTTTGTCATGAGTCAATGGCTCTGTCTTTTTTCTCTGTTTGTTTTGGTTTTAGGCTTCTGACAGCATGCAGATTCCTTACTATCTAGTGGGGCATAACATAAACTATATCAGGGAAAGGCAAAATCAGTAGTTCTATGGTGAGATGAGGCAAAGAGGTCTGGAGCAGTAAAGCTGAGGCATTCAATACCAAGAACACTGTGCTGTCTGTTAAGCATGGTGGTGGTAGCAACATGTTCTGAGCTTGTCTTATAGAATAGTGAAGTTGGACAACACCAGAATTGTTCATCGCTTCAAACCATGAAGTATAGCCGCAATCCTATACACCTCTAGCCTGGATACAAGATATGGTTTCACATGGAGGCATAAAGGTTCTGTATGGCATCCTACAACACATTTGCCAACAAATGTTGCAATTGGGCCTATAGATCCGGCACACTCCTAGTTTGCCGAAGCTGGCATCCCAGCTGCTCCCATCAATGCCAGATTGGCGGTAAATCTGCAACCTGGCAGAATAAGGATGTGTTGCAATCTTGCAGAAACATTCTTTGCAACCTTTACTGTGTGGGTGAGCATTATCCTGCTAACAAATGCCAGTTGGGAGTCCTGTCATGAGAGGCAACACACGTGGCCGCAGGTTGTCCTACACATATCGCTGAGCTATCAGTGTCCTTTGTATCACTACTAGGGGTGGCCAACTGTCACATGCTCCCCTGAACATCATACCAGCAGTTGGGGCAGTGTGTCACTCCACAGCAAAGGCAGGATTGAAGTGCTATCCACAAGGCCTCCATAGTCAAACGTGAGCGTTGTTTGTTCAGTATCTAATCAGGCAACACCTGTAATTATTTACATATAATTTACATTTTCAACAATGTCATGAAGGTAAAAAAAATCTCTTGCTACCATTTTTAAACAAGCACAGTTTGGCTTGCAATTTGAAACGTGAACCTGGCAACCCTGAGAGTGGGTGCATATTAAACACTCCACAGCAGCACAAATGAAAACTCAACAGTGACTGTTTGACACAAACACACCTTATAGTGTGTCTCATATGGAAAATAATAGAAATTGTAATAGACATTACATGAATATAACGGGATGGAAAGGAGGGATGGTCATTTTACGAGTGGATGTTTCATGCAATTGGGCTGCAGGCATGGAATCTCCCTGCACCCTGGCTGAACATGTTCTTGTGATGGTGTACAACTTTTTATCTGAGTACAGAGACACTGTAGAGACTGAGAAGAATGTGACTTCATACACAGCCACCTGCTGCTGCTGCTGTTGTACTGGATGATCCCCTCACTCTTCCTCTCTTTCTGTTCTGCTGTGAATAGAGACAAATGTGAGGGATGAGTGGAGATCAGAGGAACTGAGTCAGCTCCACAGCTTCATTCAGTCTAACAGCTTCAAAGCCACCATGCAGAAACTGATATAAAACAATCCTGCAAGGCTCGAGTGAGAGATGCTGACATGTGCCATTGCATCTGTTGATATTCCTGAAACTGCGAAAATATTGTGAATATTGTAATGCTGACAGTAATCTAAAGGTAACCAGACTTACTTTCTTTACCATGTTCCTCCAGTGTCAGTGGTAAAACCTTTTGTCGTGTCAATCTCTGTGCAGTGGAACAGCTGCAGTTTCAAAAACTGCATAGTGGGGTTTTGCGTATGCGGGGTGGTTATTGTGACATAATAGGTTACATTTCCAGAAATGATTTTGTCATTGTTTTGACAAAATATGTCAACATTTTCAGTTATTTAAACAGCTCACAATATCTGGAAAGTAAGCAATTATTTTGACAATACAAGTCAAAATATCCTGAAAAACTTTTGTTAAAGTAGTTCAGAACATGCAATATTTTTTTGCCAAATAGGTCCATCTATCCCAAAATCCCGAAACTCACAACATCTAGGAAATAAGTCTTTATTTTGACAAAATAGGTCATAATGTCATGAAAATAAGTTATTATTAAGACCATATAAGTCAGCGTGTCGCCAAAATAAGTCATTACTTTGAGAAAATAGGTTACAGTGTCCAGAAATATGTAATAATTTTATCAAAATGTCAGAACACACTGAAATTAAGTCATTATTCTGAAACTAGGTAAGACATATCCATAAAAGTATTCATTATTTTGACAAAGCCAAACTACAATGAAAATGAGTTATTATTACCACAGCTCAAACTATCTTTAAAAAGTCTTTTTTATTAGGGTTTAGGGTTTTTTAACCCTAAACATAGTAAAATAAATTACATTCTTAATATGTCTGCATGGTTTTCCATTCATTCATTAATTTTTTATTCCTTGTCAGTGAAAAGCAGCATTCCTTTCTCCAGTCTTCATCAGGTATATACCAGCCTGGGTTATGTGTATTTGGCAAAACAGCGCCACCAGTGGACAGGAATCACAAGCAGGTCAAGGAATGTGTAAATATATGAGGTGCGATCAAAAAATATCCAATCATAGACAAATTAAGCCACGGATCTGTGATTTGGTGCATGTATCCAAATGCATATTCTTGAATTTTTTCCTACTTGTCAGTTGTCAGTCACCAGCTGGCTGCTGTAAGGAGGAGACAGAGTCAGGAAGTAGAAGTAACCTCTGTCAGATTTTCCTTTTTGAAAAAATGAAAGAAAAACTTGAACAACACTACTACGTTCAATTTTTGTGTCAAGCTTGGTGATTCCCAAGTGGAAATGATCCACAAATGGCCAGACATGCAGTGGGCAGCTCCATCATGATAATGCACCTGCTTATTCTTCACAATTGATACCGAGTTTCCTGGCAACACACCTGTGCTTCATCAAGCTCCCTACTCTCCCGACATGGCTCTGTGTGACCTCTGGCTTTTCCCTACGCTGAAAATTTCAGTTCAGAGAAGAAATCATGCAGAATGAAATTGGGAGAAGTGTATGGCAGCCCAAGGCCCACTACTTTGAAGAAGATTAGTATAAGATTATTGTGTCTGAAAACAAGTATTTTTAATGAACATGGATAAATGAACTTGGATTTTTTTTAAACACCTTGTATATGTAATGAGGAATATGAAGGAAAGGACAAGATGAAATGAGACAAGATGAGTTTTCGTAAATACAGATGAAAACCAATGTTGATTTAACAAAAATATCTGTAAATCACTGTTGGCAAAATAAATTGATTGTTTCTATAGAATTAAGCACTCAAAACCTCCCAAAAGACCAAGATAGGATGTCCAAGATCACATAACAAATATATTTTTTTTGTAGAATTGCCTTTTAGATGCTACTTTAAGAGTAGAACAAACTGCTTTGCTAGAAAATACAGGGAACGCTTTGAAACATTCTTTCAGATGTAATTGATTGGACACCACAGATGAGGCAAGTTAAAACATGACGTGAAGTATTCCTTTAAGAGTGGACATTCTGGTTGCTATATTGTATGCCTTTAAAGATGCAGTAGAAGCATTTTTATTATGCCCAGATGGATGGATGTGTTTATACTAGCCCTAAAAACTTTGAGGCCTTGGCTTTGAAAGTGCCTTGCAGCATTTTCACCGTGATGAAAAACAGGAGACTCATCCGCAAGACACCAAAAATAATTCATATCTTTTCTCCACACCCTAAAGTGGACTGGGTCCGGGAGATCATCCAAAAGCAATGCGTCCTGGAAGCTGTTAACAAGTCAGCAGCTTCGCATCCTTGTAAACTCCCATCTCCACAACATCCAGTAAGAAGTCCCTGGAACCTCATTAAAACCTACAGCCTTATGCTGTTAAAGATCCAGGTGTGCGTGTGTGTGTGTGTGTGTGTGTGTGTGTGTGTGTGTGTGTGTGTGTGTGTGTGTGTGTGTGTGTGTGTCCAATAGCAAAGACAGAGTGCTATTGGACAGAACACTGAGCATCAGGCCATCCGGGAGTAATGCTTGGCCCAGTAGCCGAGAGAACTTAATGCCTACTCAGCGTCTCGCAGAGCCAGACGCCACTATCGAGCGCTTTTATTGTAGCCTGCACTCTCCTCATTTGAAACAATATAGGCTGACTGTTGCTATTGATTTTAGTGGATTGTACGCTGGTAAGTTCTCCTCTGAGCCTGCCTGCTATATTAAGCAATCATTCGTCCTGCTGATGACAAAGCGCCTTCCCAAGGCAGTGGCCAGGCCTCTAATAGGCTGGGTATTACTCATGTTAATTGATTGGGTGACAGTGGAGGGCCGAGGAGAGGAGAAATTATGGCCCTTCTGAGAGGAAATCAACACAAGTGGCAGTAATTAGCGACGAGAGAAACTAGCCTTAATCGAAAAAAAGCTCCAGTCTGGAGAAACGAGCAGAGATGGGTGTAACGAAGGAATCAAGCTCAATTTTCGACAGCAATTAAGAGGCACTAACTACCATCGAAAACAGCTCTGAGAAAAGTTGCTGCATGTGGGTGTTTATGTGTAATGTATGTTTGTTCCTCCAATTAAAACTTTTATTGTTTAGCACATGTATCAGCTTCAGTTTTTTGCCCCAGTTCCATGAATGAAATGGGCCAACACCTGAGATTATCTTGTCTTGTCTTATCTTAGATGTTTAGAGTTCTGAGATGTTTAGATCTGACCTTTTTAGATCTGAGTTTATTGGAGATCTGAGATTTTTAGATCTGAGGTGTTTAGAGATCTGAGATTTTTAGATCTGAGGTGTTTAGAGATCTGAGATGTTTAGACCTGTGCTTCCGGGCCTATACCTCCCAGTATTTTTGAAGGTGCCCCAAACATTATAATGAGATTCTATTCTGTGTAACCAGTTACTGTACATTACATTTAACATTAAGGATATCAAGTATGGATTTGCCCCATTTGTCACATGCAGTTTTTTCTGTTTATAAACAGAATTTATAAAAATGTATAAATGACATGAAATACAAGAAATTAAAACTGGTATTGATCCTGATATGGATTTAAAATGTGCTTAGTTTATATATGGAGTTATATGTCATATATTGTATACTGTATATATTATATAATCATATATGATTGTATGGAAACATACATGTAACATATAAAAAAGTAGCCATTTAATGAATTTGGACAGATATGTAACATTTATGTGAATATTTGTCCAATATATGTTATATATTTTATCCCCAGGTATGCACATATTATATATGGGAAATTAATATATTGTCATATATGCATTTTGTATGAGTACCCAAAAAAAAAAAAAAACATTTCTGAAGTGATACGGGTGACACGGCCTCCCCTCACTCTTTCCTCTGGGTGCTGTGAACACTGAGCTGAAACTATCCCACCCACCCTCCACCTGGCTAGTTCTCTCAATGTGCTGTTCAAAATGATGCAGCCACTGAGAAGAAGAATAAAGGAATATTGGTGTGAATTATACAACCTATATCATTTTACAGTGCATTAGTTTGTAGCCTGACTTTTATGGATTTAAAATGCTCCAATATCACAACTGTGTGCTTTGTGCTCTTAAGGGCCGAGAAGTTTTTGAGATGCATCCCATTCCATTAAGCAGGAGAGCTCTGTAAGTAGCTTCGGCTGTGGGCTGCTTTTTAAATCAGTTCGACACTGAAACTCCTCTCAGTATCTCAGTGCAGCCAAGCGCCAATAAATCACCTTGCACGCAGGGAGAGGGCACATCTGGGGCCCATAAAGCACTCTGTAGTCACGCATATTTAGATATACAAGCCTCTTGTGTTGCTGTTGATTAGGACACGCATGGTGGCCACTCAGATGCCAAGGAAAGAGAGAGAGAGAAAGAGAGAGAGAGAGAGAGAGAGAGAGAGAGAGAGAGAGAGAGAGAGAGAGAGCTATTGGCTGCGCTTCGCAGAAGAGGTGGAAGTGGTCATGTGTGTCTGTGTATACGAGTCTGTTCGGGTTTGTGTCTTCAGCTTTTTGAAGCCATGACTGCTTAACATGTTCTGCAGGGCTGGTCAGTGGCCAACTTTGTCTAAGTCTCGATCTGTGTGTACGGCATCTCTGCGTAAAACCCTGGAGTGTGGTGGGGTGTGTTCCAGGCTATCTTCCTACTTTGGCATTGCTGTTCAACATGCATCCTCTGGATTTGATGACCCTCAAATGAATACTAATAGTAGAATAAGTCTCTTCTATATGCAAAAATTCTTCATTGGTCAGGACCCTGTAAGACCACCACTCTGCAGGTGTGCATTATTTAGGTGGTGGATCATTCTCAGCACTGCAGTTACACTGACATATTGGTGGTGTCTGACACAGCAGTGTTGCTTGAGTAGATTATTATTATTATTATTATTATTATTATTATTAGTAGTAGTAGTGGTAGTGGTAGTGAGTAGTGAGCGTGTGGTAGTCATAATGGTAGTGGTGGTATTAGTTATAGTGGTAGTAATTAGTGATGATAGTTTAACGGTAAGTAGTGGTATTATTAGTTATAATAGTAGTAGTAGTAGTTATAATAGTAGTAGTATTAGTTATAATAGTAGTAGTAGTAGTAGTAGTTATAATAGTAGTAGTATTAGTTATAATAGTAGTAGTAGTAGTAGTTATAATAGTAGTAGTAGCAGTAGTAGTAGTTATAATGGTGGTAGTAGTAGTAGCAGTGGTAGTAGTTATAATGAGTAGTGAGTAGCAGTGCTAGTGGTATAATGAAGTAGTGAAGTAGTAGTAGCAGTGGTAGTGGTTATAATGGTAGTGGTATTGAGTATTGTTTTATAATGGTAGTGGTAGTAGTTACCTATTAGTGGTAGTAGCAGTATTATTAGTTATAACAGTGGCTAGTAGTAGTGTGGATTATAATGGTAGTGGTAGTGAGTGTTATAATAGTAGTAGTAGTGGTATTGGTTATAATGGTAGTAGTATTAGTTATAAATAGTAGTGTAGTAGTAGTAGTAGTGATTATAATGGTAGTATTGGCAGTGGTGGTAATTTATAATAGTAGTGGTAGTAGTTATAATGAGTAGTGGTAGTAGTAGTAGTTATAATGATGATGTAGTAGCAGTGGTAGTGGTTATAATGAGTAGTAGTAGCAGTGGTAGTAGTTATAATGAAGTAGTAGTGCAGTAGTAGTAGTAGCAGTAGTAATTAGTTATAATAGTAGTAGTGGCAGTGGTGTGATTATATTGATGGTAGTAGCAGTGTAGTAGTTATATTAGTAGTAGTAGTAGTAGTTATAATGGTATTGATGAGTAGTGGCAGTGGTAGTAGTTATAATGAGTAGTGGTAGTGGTTATAATATTAGTAGTGTAGTGGTAGTAGTTATAATGGTATTAGTGTAGTATTAGTTATAATAGTGATAATGTGATGGTAGTATTTATAATGGTAGTAGTATTAGTGGTAGTAGTTATGTAGTAGTGGTATTAGTTATAATGGTAGTAGTTGTAGTAGTAGTAGTAGTAGTTATAATAGTGTAGTAGTAGTAGTAGTTTTGGTGGTAGTAGTAGTAGTAGTAGTTATAATAGTAGTAGTAGTAGTAGTAGTAGTTATAATAGTAGTAGTAGTATTAGTTATAGTAGTAGTAGTAGTAGTAGTTATAACAGTAGTAGTAGTAGTATTAGTTATAATGATGATAATTAGTGAGTTATAAAATAGTAGTAGTATTAGTTATAATAGTATTAGTAGTAGTAGTAGTTATAATAGTAGTAGTATTAGTTATAATAGTAGTAGTAGTAGTAGTTATAATAGTAGTAGTAGCAGTAGTAGTAGTTATAATAGTAGTAGTAGTAGTAGCACTAGTAGTAGATTATAATAAGTAGTGAGTAGCAGTGCTAGTGGTTATAATGGTGGTGATAGTAGTAGCAGTGGTAGTGAGTTATAATGGTAGTGGTATTGGTAATTATTAGTTATAATGGTAGTAGTGACAGTACTTATAGTGGTAGTAGTGACAGTAGTGATAGTGATAATGGTAGTAGTGACAGTAGTGATAATGGTAGTAGTGACAGTAGTAGTAGTGATAGTAGTAGTAGTAGTGATAGTAGTTATAATGAGTAGTGGTATTGGTTATAATGAGTACGGTGATTAGTGGTAGTATTCAGTTATAATGGTAGTGATGGCAGTAGTGAGTAGTTATAATGGTAGTGTAGTAGTAGTGGTAGTTATAATGGTAGTGACTGGTAGTGGTAGTTATAATGGTGGTGGTAACGGTAGTAGTGGTTATAATGGTAGTGGCGCGGTAGTGGTAGTTATATTAAGTAGTAGTAGCGGTATTAGTAGTGGTGGTAGTTATAATGAGTAGTGGTAGCAGTGGTAGTGGTTATAATGATGGTAGTAGCAGTGGTAGTAGTTATAATGGTAGTGGTAATTAGTAGTTAGCAATAATTAGTGAGTAGTAGTAGCAGTGGTAGTAGTTATAATGGTAGTAGTGAGTGGTTATAATGGTAGTAGTGGTAGCAGTGAAGTGTAGTTATGTGATGGTGGTAGTGGTATTGGTTGTAATGGTGATGGTAATTGTTATAATGAAGTAGTAGTAGTAGTAGTGGCGAGTTATAATGGTAGTAATTATTAGTTATAATAGTAGTAGTAATGATAGTAGTAGTAGTTATGGTAGTGATAGCAGTATTAGTAAGTTATAATAGTAATAGTAATATTAGTAGTTATAATAGTAGTAGTTATAATAGTACTAGTTGTATTTGTAGTAGGAGCAGTAGTAGTGGTTATAATAGTGGTGGTAGCAGTGATGAGTAGTTATAATGGTAGTGTGCCAGTGGTAGTAGTATGTGTGAAAGTAGTTATAATAGTAGTAGTAGCAGTAGTGGTAGTTATAATAGTAGTAGTAGCAGTAGTAGTAGTTATAATAGTAGTAGTAGTAGTAGTTATAATAGTAGTAGTAGTAGTAGCAGTAGTAATAGTTATAATAGTAGTAGTAGCAGTAGTAGTAGTTATAATAGTGATGGTAGTGATTGGTAGCAGCGTGGTAGTAGTTATAATAGTGGTAGTGGTGGTAGTTATAATGGTAGTGGTAGTGGTAGTAGCAGTATTGGTGGTTATAATGGTGGTATTAGTAGTGCGTGGTAGCAGTAGTAGTAGTTATAAATAGTGGTAGTGATGGTGGTAGTTATAATAGTAGTGACAGTGGTAGTAGTTATGGTAGTAGTAGTATTAGTATTAGTGAGTTATAATAGTAGTAGTGACAGTGGCTAGTAGTTATAATAGTAGTGGCAGTAGTTATGTGGTAGTAGTAGTAGTGAGTGGTTATAATAGTAGTAGCGTAGTAGTAGTTATAATGGTAGTAGTAGTAGTGGCGTGGTAGTGATTATAATGGTAGTAGTAGTGGTGGTAGTGGTTGCCAATAGTAGTAACTTGATCAGTAGTGGATTATAATAGTAGTAGTCAGTAGTAGTAGTGGATTATAATGTAGTAGTAGCAGTGGTATTAGTTATAATAGTAGTAGTGATAGTGGTAATCCAGTAGTTGTAATGGTATTATTAGTGTGAGCGTAGCAGTAGTGGTAGTTATAATAGTAGTAGTAGTGGTAGTTATAATAGTATTGACAGTGGTAGTAGTTATAAATAGTAGTAGTAGTAGTGGTGGTTTTATAATAGTAGTGGCAAAGTATTAGTAGTTATAATAGTGGTAGTGGTAGTAGTGATAATTGTAGCAGTGATAGTAGTAGTTATAATGGTATTGATGGTATTAACGGTGGTAGTGGTTGTAATGGTAGTGGTATTGGTGGTTATAATGGTATGGTAGCAGTGGTATTAGTTATAATAGTGGTAGTGAGTAGTATTGGTATATTGGTAGTGGTAGCAGTGGTAGTGGTGGATTATAATAGTGGTAGTGGTAAATGTTAATTGGTAGCAGTAGTGATAGTTATAATGGTAGTGGTAATTAGTGGTTAACATATTAGTAGTGGCAGTATTGTGGATTATAATGATGGTAGTAGTAGTGGTAGTTATAATAGTGGTAGCATCAGTAGTAGTTATAATAGTAGAGTAGCAGTAGTAGTAGTTATAATAGTAGTAGTAGTAGTAGTATTAGTAGTAGTTATAATAGTGTGTGATGGTAGTGGTTATAATGAGTAGTAGTAGTGGTAGTAGTGGTTATAATGGTAGTAGTAGCAGTGAGTAGTGTGGATTATAATAGTGGTAGTAGTGATAGTGATAGTAGTAGCAGTAGTAGTAGTTATAATAGTAGTATTAGTGGTAGTAGTTATAATGGTAGTAGTAGTAGTAGTAGTTATAATAGTGGTAGTAGCAGTAGTAGTAGTTATAATAGTAGTAGTAGTAGTATAGAATTGTAGTAGTAGTTATAATAGTAGTAGTAGTAGTAGCACTAGTAGTTATAATAGTAGTAGTGAAGTAGTAGCAGTAGTAGTGGTTATATTGGTAGTGAAGTAGTATTAGTAGTGCATGTAGTGAGGTGTAGATATATGGCCTCCAGGTTTGACCAAAACTAGATGTCTTTACTGTCTTAACACTGTTAGAAACATAACCATAACATACAATCAACATTACTTGTTAGGTTTAAAGTCAGTCATTATCTTATCCACTTCATCCTGAACAGGGTCCTTAGTGGATCCAGAGCCTACCTGGAATCATTGGGCACAAGGCAGGAATAAGCCCAGATCTGGGGTACCACACACATACATCTGAGGGCAATGTATTGTGTGGTCACCTCTGTGTGCATTTTTAGAGACCAGGAAGAAGCTAGGAGTGCAGCAAGAGGCTCCTGGAGCTGCATGGCACAGGCACGCCTGCAGCACCAGCTTTCTGCCACCCTGGTTTAAAGTGTTCAGTGAAAACGGTCAGTGTTTTTCTCAGAATAAATACAGTATAGTGAAACATAATATGCATTGATACTCAGTGTACTGATACTTTCTTGCAGCCCTATTTATGTGATTTTATCTCCTCCAAAGCCATTCTGATGAATGGCTAATGGGTGTTGCCGCACACTGCTTCACTGCGTAGATGTTGGGCGAAACATTAGGCCTAATACCCTCTCAGTGTATACTGCATTAACAGCCTGTCTGGGGGGACTCGTGATTTGGCTGGAGAAGCATGAGAAGCGTGGTACATATGCTCATTTGTGGTTTTGCTGCAGACAACTGATCCTTGGAAAATCCTTTCCTCAATATGCTGCTCCAACAGTGGAATGGGCATGTGTCGGTCAAGAGCAGCTCGGCCACTGAGCTCATTTAGTAATGGTGAGATTCTTTTCCTTTTATTTTTCTTCTCAGCATTGTTTTAAAATTCATTATGGCTAGCTGTTCAAGATAGTCTCCTTTACCCTACTGTGATGACACACACTGGCCTCTCAATGTGACGTAACACTATAGGCCTGAGCTGACCTTCAAGGTCCAGTAGCTTGGCAGGTCATTTGCTCAGCTTGAAATGGCCAACAGAGGTTAACAAAAGGCCAGGGGACCAACTTTTGTAGAGTTTTCCTCCTTTTCTGCCATCTCTTGTCCCCCCTTCACAGCTGAGTGGTACCCCTATCCTCGATTAACATACGGATCATTTACATAGTCACAGAGCTCATTTTCATAATGTTTTCTTTATTATCAGAGGGAGAAATTAACCCAGGAATATATTTACATAGCGCGAAACGGTAACAGCTTGCTAATTGGCTGTTAGATGATTAATAAACTTACAGAAGTTGCTAATGAATGGGAACCTCCGGTGTTTCAAAGGTGCTCCGCTGGTGTGCGTGTTTTGGCAGCAGAGTACGAAAGTAATTGTATACACTTGTTGCATCTGCTCGAGCAACCATCAAATATCCAAGGAATATGAAGTTGAATTCAATCAATAAGGGCCAATCAAGCTGGTGACGCGTATTACAAGCTCGTGAGAAATGGGATGGTCTAGGAAGTTTGATCCTCAATTGCGGCTGCAGATGCTGTTGTTTGTAAAATTTTGCCTGCATTCAACATCACGGTCCAAGACGGCTTGTTTGGATTTTCCATTTTTGGATCGCGTTAGATGATCAAACTCGGCGCGATTATCGGCGTTATCATGATATTGTTCAAATGTACAAAAAGTGCAAAAATGGGATGAACTGAAGTGATTTAATGAAGTTTTATTTGAACAGCACAAGCATTGTGAAGAATGCAGTTTTTGTTTGTGAAAACAGGCAGTCTGAACATGCTTGCAGTTAAAAACAACCTAATATATTTCATTTTTGGAGTTCATTATAGATAGAAAGATGAAGACACAGATGAAAACAGCATTCTTATATTTTTCCATAAATTCAACATTATTCAATTAATTTTTCTTCCCAGTTTCCCCCCCCCCAGTTTTGAAGCGTCAATTTGAACCCCATTGGGACTTTCCCCATCACATACAATGCTCCAAACACTAGGAGGATGAAAACGAGCACATGCTCCTCCAATACATGTGAAGTCAGCCACCGCCTCTTTTCAAAATGCTGCCATTACTTCTTTGCCCAGTCAGACAGAGCACGGACAATTTTGAACTCTAAGACTCCGGCTGCCAATGGCAAGGAGCATGACCTGGGATTGGTACCTGCAATCCTCGGACCATAGTGATAAAGTTCTGGTGGTGTAGAAAAAGTCGCGCAGGGAAGCTTGGCTTGTCTGGATTGCTCCTCATTGCTGTTTATCTCTTGTTGACTGTGGGGTTGATTCAGCACCTGAACTTGAGATGATGAGACAGCCTGCATGAAGACCTTGTTGAACCAATTGCTGCTGTTTATCTAATTGTGCCTGTGATTCAGTGGAAATGTTCTATTTATTTTAGCTGCTACAGCAGAAGAGTGAATTTACTTTGTGTGGCTTCATACAATATTGAACAGGGCACAAGGCAACAAAGCACTCTGGAGACTCCCTTAGACACACACCATGCGGGGCAGTATGTATGTGTGTGTTTATATGTAACTTATATCTGTATTGGACTGTCAGTTGGGCATACAGTATTTACACTCGGTATCAGTAGTAATAGTTTTATGCTACATACACTCGTCATCACAGAAATAGGATTGCAATGCTGTTAGGAAAGAAGATAAAGGTTATCAGAATTTGAACTCAATGAAAGCGTATTTATTGATCCACACTCTGAGAAATAGTGTCTCTCAGTTTGGTGTTGGCTATAATGCAACATGCCAGATATCTTAGCATGGAATTGTAGAGGTTCCTAATCTGGAATTAGGTCTGGTGATGCTCTGCATATTCAAGGTGAGCTCTGGAGATGGCAGTATGTGGAAATAGCACACTGGAGTGTGTGTTCAGAAAAGGTAGGGCCACTGGCTGCAGGACCTCATTAACATAACACTGGGCTATCAAAGTGCCTGTAATGAAGAACAAGGTGACCTGGCATTGTACAAAATTACGCATGACAGGCCACAGAATATGTTGATCTTTCAGTTGTGCATTGCAATCAGTTGATTCTGTCTGGGTGCAACTATTTACTTGAAATAGTTTTAAAATTTGATCTTAATTTCTTCTTTTTACACACTAAGTCTTATGCTCCCTGCATAGTGTGAGAGGTTGCGACTGGGGTCAGAGGGCAGCAGAGTAGAGGAGGAGCTGAGAGCAAGAGATATATTGATATATCACCTGGAACCTACTCACTGGATTCAATGGATTCATTTCTTCCTTCAAAATTCTACACAATAAAAACCCCACAATGACAAAGTGAGACTTTTTTTTATATTTGCAAATTTATTAAAAATAAAACACAAAAATATAATGTACATAAATATTCACAGTCTTTGCTCAGTAATTTTTTGAAGCACTTTTGGCAGCAATTTCAGCCTCAAATCTTGCTCAAATGATGCTACAAACTGTTATTGGAAAGTTTGCAGAACACTCTCAAGCTGTGTTGGAGCACAGCCATTTATATATCCAAAGATGTTCAATTGTGTTCAAGTCTGGGCTCTAGCTGGGCCACTCAAGGACATTCACAGATTTGTCCCCAAACCACTCCTTTGTTAACTTAGCTGTGTGCTTAGGGTCATTGTCCTGCTGGAAGATACACCTGGTTATCATCAGTGATGTCTCTGTATATCGCTGCAGTCATCTTTCCCTTGACCCTGACGAGACTCCCGGTTCTGGTGGCAGAAAAACATGCCACCATATGTTCACTGTAGAATGATTCTGGATAAGTGATGATCAGTACTTCCAGTCCAATAAGTTCAATATGTTTGTTTCTGAAGTCCTTTGAATTTCCTTCTGGCAAACTCCAAACTCAGGCAGGCTGTCAGGTGACTTTACTGGACAGCTTCCAGTCTGGCTACTCTACCATACAGGCCTATTGGTGGAGTTCTGCAGAAATAGTTGTCCTTCTGGAAGTTGGGGTTCTGTCCAAGTGGTGTGGGTTCTTGGTCACCTCGTGACTGTGCCCTTCTACCATGATCAATCTGTTTGGCCCAGTGACCAGCTCTATGAAGAGTCCTGGTGGTTCAAAACTTCCATGCTTACGGTGACCTTCAGAGCATCAAAAATGTTTCTGTACCCTTCCCCAGATCTTTGTCTCAATACAATTCTGTCTCAGACTTTTTTGTCTGACATGCACTGTCTACTATGGGACCCTTATAAACAGGTGTGTGCCTTCCCAAATCATGTCAATCAACTGAATTTACCACAGGTCTGGAAAACATGGATGATCAGTGGAAACAAGATACACCTGAGCTCAATTTTGAGTGCCATGGCAAAGGCTGTGAATATATGTACACGTTATATTTTTGTATTTTATTTTTTTAATAAAATCAGAGTCCCCAGCAAATGTTTCCCAGTTTGTAATCGGTAAGAGATGTGTGTGTAGAGGAAGTTTTGATGAAAAAAAAAAATGAAATTAATCTAAGGCTGTTACATAACAAAATGTGCAAAAATGAAGCACTGTGAATACACACACACACACACACACACACACACACACACACACACACACACACACACACATATATATATATATATTTTTTTGCCAGCAATTCTTGCATTTATCAGTGAATAATGGAGAAAATGGGAGTACTAAATTCTCATTGATTTATTTTTGCAAAGCTTTCATAACAGCAGCAGAGCAGAGGGACCTCTCTGATTACCAGTTTATCAGATCTTCTCTCTCTCTCTCTCTCTCTCTCTCTCTCTCTCATTCTATCTTTTACTCCTGTCTCTCTCTCTCTCTCTCTCTCTCTCTCTCATTCTATCTTTTACTCCTGTCTCTCTCTCTCTCTCTCTCTCTCTCTCTCATTCTATCTTTTACTCCTGTCTCTCTCTCTCTCTCTCTCTCTCTCTCTCTCTCTCTCTCTCTCTCATTCTCTTTTACTCCTTCTGTCTCTAACTCACTCTTTCTCTCTCTCTATCTTGTCTTCCTCTCTCAATTTCTCTGTCTCTGCTCTGTTCTCCCCTTCCCTCTCTCCCCCTCCCCCCCTTGCTCGCTCTCTCTGTAAATTGGCAGTATCTTGCTGATGCAGCCTCTCCCTAATGCGTTGCTGACAGTAGCTGCTGCTAGCAAGTCTTTGGATTCTTGTCTCAATTCATTAATTCCGGAGTTGGCCGGAGTCGGCAGAGTGTTGCCTATAAAATATTAACTTCAACAAATCTTCAAGGACTTGTACAAAAACATAATAGAGGGACCAATTAAGAAAACGGCTCAGAGTGAGATTTTTACAGCTCATTCAAGTCGGAGTGAGCAGCCCTGCTTCAATATGTGTAATAAAAATGCAACCTTGGAAACAACACACACACAGGTTTTTATTTAAGACTCTGCATGTGCAATGTAAACGCCGAGCTGAATTTAGCCACGCAAGCTGAGCTTACACCCGCCCACTCCCACACACGCCAACATGCAGGTTTAATGCGAACAACATCGCCAGCGCTGGTGGGAGGAGTGTGTATCCGTCTTTTTGTGCTCACCTAGCTGCTATTTTATTCATCTATTTATTCAACCAGCAGCTTATGCTCCCTGTCATATCTCCCAGGCCGCTCTTTAAGAGACGCTGCGTGCGTCTGAATGCTGTTGTACGTGAACGAGTGTGTCAAGAGAAGCAGGCAAAGTGCTGTGTCTCTAAATTTAACCCGGAGAGCATGCCAGGCTGTTTGTAAAGGGCCTTTGTGGAAGTGTGCAGGCGCACAGCTTCTTTCCTCTTGCATCATTTCACTCCCTTCCAACTGCCAGGGCTTGTTGTAGTCATATTTGCACACAGGGATAAGAACACAAGCTGAGCGAGGCGGTTTGTGGGATTATGTTATTAGTGTTTTCACTCTAGCAGTGAAATGGTTTGACCTTTCCTGCACTTTTGGTCACTCTTTATTTATTGTATTTTGGAAAAACTCATTACTGATGCAGCCTGGAATTGAATATTATTCATTTGACGTTCCTGCTACAACAAAGACAACTTCATAAGTAGTAACTTTATGTTCTTAACGTGAATGTAATTAACATAGCAGCATTGTATTCCAGCAAATATCTGACCTTTTCTGTAATGGAATTAACATTTCACAAAATTCCTAATTCAGTTACCTTCAATACAAACAAATTAAAGCAGCAAAGTGGGTCTGATATTAATACATTTCTATAATATATATATATATATAAATAATAAAAATATTGTTCTTCTGAAATACCTATTTACTTCTACATGCACTGATAAGTCATAACATTATTACCACCTACTTGTTTCTACACTTTGTACACATTTGAGCAAACCCCTCTTATTATACAGGAGCACTTTGTAGTTCTACAATTACAGACTGCAGTCCATCAGTTTCTCTGCATACTTTCTCACCCCCCTTTCACCCTGTTCTTCAATGGTCAGGACCCCACAAGACCACCACAGAGCAGTGTCAGCACTGCAGTGACACTGACATGGTGGGGGAGTGTTAATGTGTTACTGTACTGCTGTGTCTAATCCACTCATACCAAACACAACACACACAAGCAGGTGGTCAGAATAGTTTATATACTGTGGTACTGACAATATTGTTAAACCCATGGTTAAAAGCCCTTTACAGTGACATTAGTACTTTGCTGACCATTTGCAGGGTAATCCACTGTGCCATTGGGCCCAAGTTGTCCAAAATTGGTTCAAGGAGAATTCGAGATGTGAAACCAGCCAACATTTGTCAGATGAGGTGGAGAGGTCTGTTTGCAACATATGGTGAAAACCTCTTTAAATATTGTGATTACATATTTTTATGGTACTGTCAATTCCGCATGTAGTCTCCTGTAGGTCCACTGCCCACAAGATGTTGAGCTTTGAGCTGCTTTGTTGAGAAAAATGTTGAGCATAAAGCCAGTGACCTGCTAGTTTTGCTGTCATTTGCAGGCCACTGGCTTTTTGTTCAACATTTTGCTCAACAAAGCAGCATATTAAAGAAAAATGCCACAATTTGGTGAATAATTTCCAGCACAGCATCAACATTTAAAAATGTTTTATCATTTTTATTCAAACTCTTGTTTGTAGTATTTGCTTTAGTTTATTTTCTAAAATAATTCTCTGTGGAATTAAAAGTATGATTCAAAAACAGTAGAATAATCTGGGTACTCCAAGGGTGGACCAGCAGTGGCAAACGAGTGCGGACCAATATATGCTTGCTGTGAGGAATCCTGTAGTGTTCAAAATGTATAAAAAAATATATTAAATGTATAAACGTACTCATCACAATATAAAGTACAAACTTGTACTTTGTATTATAATGAAATTAAATTAATAATAATATAAAAATAATAAAAATTGCGGACCACGGTTGGCTCACTAACGGCAGTTGGTGGTCCTCCAGTGGTTATTTATCGCTATGTGTTAATTCATCTTTCTATTGTTGTCTGTTTAGTAAATAATTAGCATCCACTTCATAAAAGCATTTATCCCTTCTTTTCCTCTCATAATGCCATTTATTAATTTATCTTTCTTTCATTTCTGTTGTAAATGAGTTTAGTCAATAATTTTCATCCATCAACAATACTTACAAAAAGTTTTATATCAGACCTAATCCTTAATTTTTCATCATTGTTTGTATGTATAAACTTTTCTTTTCTAAAATTAAAAATTAAAATGAAAAAGGTCTTTTATACAGGAGAATAATCAAAGGTGCACCAGCAGTGCCAAACAGCCAGCTGGCTGCAAACCTAATCAAGTCAGCAGACCGATATACGTTCACTATATGAGTTAAAGTGTAAACAACTATCTCAGAATATCTTCTGAATGCAGGGTTAACAAGGGTTTCCTCACGTTCTGAGATGGAAATGTGATTTGTTGTGGCATTAAAGAGAAAACATACACAACATACACATGCTGGTAAGTTAGCTGGTGAATCAGCACTTCACCAGCATAGTGTATTTCGCATTTGATTTTGATCATATTGGTCAACCAGCTTGGTTTTGCTGGTCAAGCTGGTCAAACGGGTTGGTCATGCTGATCGCGGTGATTGACGAGGTTGGTCTTGTTGGCCAAGCTGGTCCAATGGGTTGGTGATACTACTCATGATGGTCAACCAGCTTGGTTATGCTGGTCGTGGTAGTTGGCTATCTTGATCTTGTTGGTCAACCAGCTTGGTTTATCTGGTCATGGTAGTTGACCAGGTGGGTCATGCTGGGTTATCAGGTTAATGACACTGGTCAACAAGCTTGATCTTACTAGTCATGCTGATCAACCAGCCTGGTCTAGCTAGTTGTGCTGGTCTTGATCATGATGGTTAACCCCACTTGGTGATGCTGATCATGCGTATTGACCAGCACGGTCATGCTTGGTCATATTGGTTGTTTAGCTCGTTCAGACTGATCATGCTTGTAGACCTGCTGCTAAACCATCAAACTCAGACCAGGGCTTTTATTTCAGATATATTTTCAGGAGAAGAAACCTTATTTTGATGTATATTCTGATAGTGTACTTTTGCAATGCTTTCTTTTATTAGATGATGAAACCGTAGCTTCCTTTCATAGATGGTGAGGAAATCTAAGCATGAGACAGAAAAGCCTATTAAAAGACATGTTTAAAGGACACTGCCAGGTTTGACTCCTTTAATGCTGATCTGATGTCTGTGTGCATACAGAGCCGTTCTTTTTGACTGCTGAATGAGCTCAGTGCCCCCTGAGCTTGCACTCAGAGTGCTGTAATTCTCATTAGCCCTCATTAGTGAGCAGCAAAATCACCTTCTTAATCAAACTCTGGCTCTGCTCAAATGTGCTGCGTATACAAGTCATTTAGACCCTGGCACGCTCCAAGGAGCCTCATAAAACAAACTCATCCGTGAAGCTGTGCAGAAACTCCAAAAAGAATGACCCTTTAGTCAAGGCTTTGTGAAGCGGTGGCCGTCCCCCCTTTTTTAATGAATAACTCTTGTGCTAACATGACACGAAACGCGGTGTTGCAAAATTGCATAAACATTATTGCGACTCATAAAAGTCAACGACTCCTCTCTTGTTTGCTCCTGTTTGGCAGCTGCGTTTGCATAATGTAATGTAACGTGTCAGTTTTCCCTCTTTAACCAGAAACAGCTGGCTGTACCCAAAGCACCATGGAAAAGGAGCAACCTGCCAAATAACCAGAGCACGCCTGCATGTACTATTTATTTAGCCCAGATACAGAAAAGAGTCTTAGCATTAGTGAGAAAGAGATAACAGGACTGAGCTGAAAACCCCCTCTGGCCCTCTGACCGCCCCGTGGCCTTAAGCTGAGCTGATTGGTCAAATTTTTAATCTTAATTACTGCACGGATGAGCCCAATGCTGGGATTCGACCTGCCTTTGGCTCTCTGCTGTAATTATAGATCAATCTGCCTGAACTGCTTATGTTTCTGGCTGCCGGCAGGATCAGGGGTGCAGAAGTGCTGTACTAGGATCAAATAGCCATAACCTCTGTGCTAATCTGGGAGATGAGCAGCTAAAGGTTTCACTGATCTTGGATCTGTATTTAGAATGCATTATGGAGAATTGGGATGTTATAATGTTGGCATGGGTGGCACAGGAGCTGTGAAGCAGCATTCAGAACCTGTTCTGTTCTATACAAGGCTAGTGGTGCATGAGTGTATATTAGGGCTGGGTGATATGGACAGGAAATCATATGCCAATATATTTTAATGTATATTTTAGCTGAATGGCGATATATAATATGCAATACGGAATGATGATATGAAATATACAATGTGAAGGAAAAAAAATGGACACCCCATGAAATTGTTTGTCTTTATTATATTTAAACTTGTTGAATTCTGATCTTCTTTCTTATGCACACTAACTCCTCTTCATGCCAGAGTTCTGTTTTATACAGCGCTTCAGGTGTGTATGTGAGAACATATTTATGACTGGCCACTTCACCCTCTCTGTGACCACACCCATAGCAGGCCACCAGGATTCATGACATTATTTTGCAGGGGCAACCAGTTGTAGGAGAGTGATGGGGCCTACAGGACCTATGACCACCTTCTTTTGCCGATGGCCCATCCAAAAGGACTACTCAAAGTGGATTTAATGTTAAAATCTTTCTAACCCTATGCAAGGATTAAAACTACGAGCTTGTTATATTGTTTCTACAGTCGTCTTAAAACACAAGAGCATTGTGTAGGTCTATAATTACAGGCTGTAGTCCATCTGTTTCTCTGCCTACTCTGTTATCATCCTTCCAACTTGATTTTAAGTGGATCAGACACAGCAGTGCTGCTGGAGTATTTAAAAACCTCAGTGTCACTGCTGGACTGAGAATCAGAAATATGTGTCCATTGAGCAGCACCCTGTGAGCACTAATGAAGGACTAGAGACTGACCAGCACATACTGTGCTGCAACAGATGAGCTTCTGTCTCTGACTTTACATCTACAAGGTTGAGCAACTAAGTAGGTGGACAGTGTTTAAACAGTGTCACTGCAGTGCTGATAATGACCCACCAGCCACATAATACCTGCTCTGTGGTGGTCCTGTGGGGTCCTTACCATTGGAACAGAGTGAAAGGAGACTAACAAAGTTTGCAGAGAAACAGATGGACTACAGTCTGTAATTATAGAATAGAATTATAGAAATAATATGGTAACAAGGTGAACAAATTTAATAGAATATATTATACAGACAAACAGAAATATGTGGGTAGGCGGTGTATATACTTTATCTTACTAAATGTTATTGTGATGTGTGTGTGTGTGTGTGTGTGTGTGTGTGTGTGTGTGTGTGCGTGCGTGTGCGTGTGAGAATGCATTGTATGTGCATGTGTAACTGTGTGTTTTCCACGAACCTGCCTGAAAGGAAAACCAGGTCAGTGAAATGCCATCATGTCGCTGGGAGGCAAGTTGAGTCATAAACAATACATGGCACATAATAGTGTGTGTGAGACCCTCAACCTGGGCTAAGTGGTGACAGAGGACAATTACGTCTCTATCTCAGATGAATTTCAGGACGGCCAGGATGTCGCCAAGCATCCATTACCTCAATTCAGCACTCTGCCAGTGCCTACCCTGACCTTGTAAACACTGCGTCAGTGAGAACAGGGGAAGCCACCGCAGAAGAGGATGACAGAAACAGACAGTGAAGGGCCTCTAGCCTGCTCTCCCAACATGCCAACTGAGGAAAGGCTTGGAAACAAGAGTAGACTTTAATGTTCATCGTGGAGTTATGACAGGAAGACATTAAATTTGTATCGTATTTATACCTGTTTAGTGTAAAAGACTACTTCATCGGTCAGAATGGGGCTTGATGGAGAATGAGATTATTTCCAATACTGTCTGACCTTGATAGGAACATCAGGCCTAAAACCTGTGACCAGTTGTGATTATGATCTGTCAGCTGAATAGATTGTTTGACCCAATGCCCACAATGATCATGCAGTAGTACACTGCTGGGAACCCACAATCAAATCAACGAACTTCAGACAGTCAGAGAATGTATTCAAGGGCTCTTTCCTTCGTTACAATTTGTCCCAATTTAAGCCCCAATTTGGTGCCAATTACCTACATCTGTTAGGACTCTCCCCTCTATTACACACAATGCTTCAACTCTAGGAAGGTGAAGACAAGCACACGCTTCCTCCGATACATGTGAAGTCATCCAGCACCTATTTTCCAACTGCTACCATTGCATCTTTGCTGGGCAGCCAATGTGCTTGGAGGAAAGCACCGGCACCGGCACCGGCACCAGCATCGTGCCAGGTGTGATGTGGGGCGAGAGTGCCATGTAACCAACCAGAGAGAGCTAGGCAAATTTTTCTCTGTGAGTCCACCTGCTGATGGCATGACTTGGGATTCGGACCTGTTATTCGGACCTTAGATCATAGCGATGGTGCATTTGACCACTGAGACAATCAGAGCCACATTGCACGATTTCTGAAATGCCATGATTTTTTCTTGAGACCAGGCTGATTCAAAACACCCATATGGCTGCCAAGAACCATTATAAATATCAGATAAATCAAGACAGTGGTGCACTGTTCCAGTGTGCAGCATTGGTTGCACAATTATAATCTTCATGGGAGACTCATTATTGGTAACAGTATTGGTGACCTATTCACGAAAACCATTGTTTGAAGTACACTACTGAACATCTAGGGAAACAAGTCATATGTCATATCAATTAACATTTTGAATCTGCTCATGCAACCTTCGTCTCAATTAACATCAAGTTAGAATGAATTCTTACACATAGATTTTTTCATATCTACAGCAATAAACATTACATCAGGGTTTCAGGAGGTCAGACTAATGGTTAACGGTATGGCTGAGGACAGGGTTGCATTAATGTCCGTTTCCATTTGTGACATTTCTCACATATCGCCTAGCTCATTAATATTTCCACTTTTAAAAATAAAGGTGCCAGAAATGTTCTGTGGAGCGATGCCATAGTGGAACTACTCTTGTTTCTCTGAAGAATGTTTCACTGCATGATTCTTTAAATATTTCTTTCTGGAAATGAGGTGCGTAAACAGAGCCAGCCCATATCATAAGCGGTATAGTCTAGGTCTGGCATCCATTTATTGTTTTACTTTTATGCTATATTTATACTTAAATATTTATGTTTAGAACTGTATATGAATTCTTTTGTTTCTAAATAATCATAATTATATGCTCTATACGTCATAATATGCCATACAGCATCCTTTACCTGTCAGTGGGGAAGGGGCACTGTGAGTCTGAGTGAGATTATCTAACATCAGCAGTATGTCAAAATGTCATAAGTATGAATCATGGGATCTCACAGTAGCTTTCTCATGATGATGTCATAAAGGATATTAAACGATATTAAATGTACCTGTACACTTTTTACAAGGCCCCCTCTATGATTTTATTCCTGTTTAAGTCCAGGGTCCAATTACAGGTGGAATAATCTGCTGTTTTTCACTGATATATTTTTTCCAGGCAGATGTCATCTCACATGGCTGTATTTAGTCTCAGACTCTTCTGTTGGACATTAATTACTTTCTGAAGTCAGACACTTGTTTGAATCAGCATCTCTTTGACCATTTGTTCACAGCTGCATACATCACTCCTTATAGTCAAACCATTAACAATTATTTAGCCACTTCTTAAACTACGAATCCCACCCTTCAGGTATTTATAGCATATATATGTAGATATATATGCAAGTGCATCTAAAAAAATTAGAATATCATTATAAAGCTCATTCGTGATCATAATTTCATTCAAAAAGGTAAACTGTCATATTTTATATTATTCGTTACAAATAAAGTGACATTTCAAGCCTTTTTTTTTTGGTTTTACTGTTGTTCAGTATGGTTTAAAATAATCACAGTATTAACTTTAAAGAAACAAACAAACAATAAACATAACACAATCATCAACAAAAGGTTGTCCCTAGAATTATGGAACTGTCCAGGCATTATCAGACCCTTATGTTTAAGATTGTCAGATCTTGTCAGCATGAAGCTCTTTAGCAATGCCTTTGAAACAAAGATGAGAGAGAACTGCCAGCACCAGCATACTGACCCACCGGGCTGAATTCTGCCTTAGACTGGTGGTCAGTCTATGTGCTCTAGGGGCAAATGACTAACATCAAGCCTCTTGGAGTATTAGAGCTCTGAGTATGTGCTGCCATCTAAAAGCTTTCTTGAAAAGTGAAGGACAGGTTGGAATCTATGTTAGAGCATCCGACCTCTCTGTCTGACCTCAACTGATTGATCCATCAGAGCTGTAGTGGGTGATCTTGCTGCAGTCACTCTGAAAATGAGACAGTGTACACTTACTGCTCTTGTAAATACAGACAAATGGTTTTTGGAGGGCAGCCACATTTTCCACAAAGCATTATTGCGTGACCATCATGTCTTGCAAGATCTGTGAATGCACTGGGCAAGGCCCAACAGCTCTTCTGTCCCAGCATATAAAAGCCAGTTAAAGATCAGTAGCCATGAAGCTTCAGCTGGACTGTTAACTGTCCATTTGCCTCATTAAATGTCTGCAATGTTTTTTTTTTTCTTTTTCATTGTCAGGGCTCACACGAAGACACAATTAAGTATGATATTTGGAGGTTAAGGTCTCAACAGGAGGGAGGAAATGTCTCTGTTGCACTGTCATTTGCTTTTACTGCTTAATATGCTTTGCGGAATTGATTATGGTAATACCTACAACCTTCACAGTGAAATGTTGGACACATGACAAAGCACAGTTGCCTGCTGGATAGGAAAGCAGCCTTGTGACTGACTGGAAGGTTGCCGGTTTGATTCCCTGAACTGGCAGGACATGACTGATGATTAAGCAAGGCAGCTAACTCCATGGTTACTCCTCTGGTGCTATGGATTGGGCTGGCCACTGTTTCGGGCATGTGTGGTCATTGTCCTTGCCATTGGCAGCTGGCTAATAATCATAATAATCATTCAACAGGAAAAATATGCTTATACCTTTCTCACTGTTGTTTCTTTGGTAGATTAGTGACACTCCAACAGTGATGTACAACAGTTATTAAAATTGTCATCATGTAAGAAGCTGTAAACAAGGTGCAGTTCTCATGTTTTAGCAATTCAGCCTGGCATGAGGCTTGCAGTTTTCACAATATATGCAGCGCACACATTTCCTTCCTCTCCAGTACAGAAAGTAATGAAACAAAATGAACCAATCATATTGCTTGAATTGCAGCACCGGGAGTGCAAAAACTGGGAGCATAGCTTTCACATATCTAACCAGTGCAGGGAGGGCCAGAAACCAGTATACTGAACCCCACAATGAGGAACTCATTTTGTTCACACATGATGTACATTATGTACTGATGCACAATATGCATTGGATTTTGATCCACTCTGACCACAGTATTCAACACTACCTGTTCCCTCCACCTTGTAGATGTCAGTCATCATCTATTCCTTCATCAGTGCTCACAGGACACTGTTGGTTGGATATTTCTGGTTGGTGGGTCATTCTCAGTCCAGCATTGACACTGAGGGGGTTAAACACTCCAGCAGCACTGCTGTGTCTGATCCACTCATAACGGCGCAACACATTAACACACCGACACTCCACTCCATTCCAAATGATTATGCAAATTGTATTTTTCTCTGATTTTCCTAAATGGTCAATGCCAATGAATGTATAATTTTCAAGTTGTCAATTGTTAAGAGTATCAACATTCAAATATTATTGAACCTGATAATAATAACAGTATTTCATCAACAATAAAAAAACCCCTCAAAATGTACTGCTCCAAATTATTATGCACAATGGAGTTTCAATACATTTTATAGTTTGTAAATAATTGAAAATGGTAATTTCTTCAATTTGTCGCATTAAGAGGTCACATTTACCAAAATCAAAAAGTTATTTTGATCAAAAACATCTTAACAGATGAAGTTACATGTTAACATAGGACCCTTTATTTGAAATCATCTTCACAATTCTTGCATCCATTGAACTTGAGTTATTGGACAGTTTCTGCTTGAATTTCTTTGCAGGACATCAGAACAGCCTCCCAAGAATAGCTGCTGTTTTGATGTAAACTGCCTCCCACCCTCATAGATCTTTTGCTTGAGGATACTCCAAAGTTGTCAATAGGGCTGAGGTCAGGGAAGGGAAGGGAAGTTTCTCCCATTTTATGCCCATAGCAGAGGTCTTCTTTGCAGCACAAAGATGATTTTGCTATGGAAGGCACGATTACACAGTACCATGGAAGAAAGTGGCCATTCAGAAACTCTATATACTTTGCCAAGGTCATTTTCACACCTTCAGGAGCCCTAAAGGGGCCGACTAACTAACTCTCTAACCTACTATCTCTCTCTCTCTCTCTCTCTCTCTCTCTCTGATTCCAGCCCAAAACTCTGCCATGGCACTCATCACTAAACAAGACTGTTTGAAAATTAATCTTCATGTATGTCTGAGCCCACTGCAACCAGTTCTTTTTGTGAGCATGGGTTAGTACTGCACAAATATTTGGTTTATGCACAACAGCAAGCCTCTGGAGGATCCTACACCATGAGTTTTAGTTTTTTGGGACTCCAGAGTCACCAGCAGCTTTAAATATCTGATGTACAGATACATCCTTGAAGATGACCTGCTCCAGAGCATTCTTGACCTCAGATGGGGACAAGGCTTTATCTTCCAACAGAACAACAAACCTAAGCACACAGCCAAGATTACAAAGGAGTGGCTTCAGGTCAACTTTGTGAATGTCCAGGAGTGGCTGTGCACTGACACTTCCCATTCAATCTGATGGAGCTTGAGAGGTTCTGCAAAGAAGAATAGGAGAAACTTTCCAAAAACAGGTGTGCCAAGCTAGTAGAATCATATTCATAAAGGCTTGAGGCTGTAGTTAATGCCAAAGGTGCTTCAATAAAGTAATGAGCAAAGGCTGTGAATATGTATGTACATATTATATTTTTGTTGAGATTAAAAATGAACTTTTTGTGGGTTTTTTAAGTATAACATTCCCTGTATCCAAGGGTGTATGGATAGGGAACATCCATGCTCTTCAGCAACTGGACACAAATACACACATCCATATTCTCAGACAGCATCAACACTCTGACACTTGTTCTCCAGTGGAGCTGAATGTCGGACAGTCCTCATTCTGCAGTCCACTCACATCCACACAGGGAAATGGTCTGCTTGTGTCTGAAACCTGGAAATAATGGAAAAAATGCTCTTTCAATTTACCTATTCTAGGTGTGTTTTTTCTGCCTGGGGTAAGAAAAGGGAGACAGCTTGGAAGTCTTCTGACAAAATACCCCCCAGAAAATGGATAAGGCCATAAACAAACTAGCTGCAATACCCTGTGTTATGAATACATAATTTCCATCTTTGATAACAGGCAAGCCCCTGGGGAATCCATGGCAAATGGCTCGGAGAGCTGTGATATTTGTGCATAAAATTCCTGTTGAATAATTAAAGCATCTCTGACGGCTGACATCACTGTGACAGTTGCCAGGCAGCAGAGAATTCCAACGAGCAACCGGACACTGGGCTGCAGTTGATGAATGGACTTTTATTGTCAACTTGTTGGGAAAGTAAAAATTCAGTTAATCAGCTTGCTTTCGACAGCAGTGCAATTGCCGATTTACTCTGAGTGTATTGTCTTTTCTCAAAACATTTACCTGTACAGTCATTATAATTATATAGTAACAATTCTCTTTGTATATCTTGGAGCCCAAAAGTGACAAATTAGCAGGCCTGGGTATCAAACCCACAACCCTTATATGAATCACCCAGCATTCTATAAACCAGTGTAAAAGCACAAGGTCAGCAATGCTAATTAAAGGCCCTGCTCATAAGCACAACAGTGGCAGCTTACTAGGCCTGGGCATTGAACCCACAACCCTTTGATCAATCACCCAGTTCTCTAACCACTAGGGTTAGTCAGTCGTGGTATGGTACCCCTGGAGCAGAAAACTTAAATGCCTTGCTCTAGGGCCAAATCGGGCAGCTTAGTGAAGTGAAATAAAAAAAAAAAATGATGTATAGTTTTCTGTATTCAGCCACCCACACTCTGATACCCCTAAAGAAAAGTGTGACCAGTTGCCTTCAGAAGTCACCTAATTAGTAAATAGAGTCCATCTCTGTGTAATTTATTCTCAGTATAACTACAGGCCTCAGAAGGACATTTTGTTAGAGGACATTGATTAATGAACAGCATCATGAAAACGAAGGAACACACAAAACAGTTGTGAACAACTGTAAAGCAGAGTTAGGTTCAATCCATCATTTGAAAATGGAAGGAGCGCGGCACAACTGCGAACCTACCACGACACCTAAACTGACAGCCCAGGCAAGGAGAGCACTAATGAGAGATGCACCCAAGAACCCATGGTCACTCTAGAGGAGCTGCAGAGATCCATAGCTCAGGTGGGAGAATCTGTTGTGTACTAGTCATGTACACAACCAGTGTATACAAGGGCAAGAAGCCAGCCATTTTTGAAAGCAAGCCATAAGAAGTCTCATTTGTAGTTTGCCACAAGCCATGTAGGGGACACAGAAAACCTGTTTCGAGGCTGCAAAAGACTTGAGACTGGGGTGGTGGTTTCCCTTCCAGCAGGGCAACTAGCCTTACCATACAGCCAGAGCTACAATAGAATGGTTTAGATCAAAGCATAGTTCATGTTAGAATGACCCAGTCAAAGTCCAGACCTAAATCCCTTTGAGAATCTGGAGCAAGGCTTAAAAACTGCTGGTCACAGATGTATTCAATCTGACTGAGCTTCAGCTATTTTGCAAAGAAGAACGGGCAAAAAATTGTCCAAAACTGGTAGAGACAGTGAAAGGTGGTCCTACAAAGTATTGCCTTGTAGTTGTTTGCACCAATGAAATCATCAGATATCATTAAAATTAGTAAACAAGCTTCACTAGTAAACATTTTAAAGGTTTTTCACACACACATCTGCGTTCCAAAAATGGTTCTTCTAAGGCACAACTTAAAGGAGCCTTTGTAGCACATTTATTTTTACCATGTTTACCAAGTATACCATGTTTCCTGCTACCGTTTCAACAATGTTCAGAAAATACAGTAACTTTCACTATAAAGCATAGTCATGTGATGTGACGTGCTGACATAACAAAGTTTCAGTTTCCGCTCCTAACATCTTAACCTCTCATCCACACCAATCTAACCCATAACATCTGTCCTTTTGTCTACTTCCATTCTGATCTCGCACTCTGTCTTCATTCTTTACAATGAACTCACGTTTCAGTAACTTACCAACAACAGACACTTCACTAAAGCTCCACCCTGATGAGGAGAAGGGCCTCATGTTGTCCGTACAGTGCTATCAGGACATCTGAGCACTGGGAGATGTTTATCAGCACTTGCAGAGCAGCAAGACAGGTCAGATGTTTATCTGTTCGTGCATCAGTATTACAGCTCAGAACTGGCCCCAGGGCAGCGCAGTGTGACCTGCATTAAACACAGAAAGTGGGTGTAGAGTGTAGGTATGCAGCTGCTCTGCTCTACACATCCGCACACCTACAACTTTCTCACGGAAAGTTTTTTTTTTTATTTTTGCGGAAGAGAAGTTAAAATGTTTGTAAGGTGAAGCAGCAAATGGATTTGGAGTCAAGAAGAAGATCTGCTTGCAGCAAATACAGCTCTGCTGCTGTTATCAAGCTATCATTAAAATGTGTTGTTATTATTACATTTACTGCCAGTACTACTCGTATTGGTACTGCTGCAGCTACTACTGCAACTGCTATTACTACCACTACTGATTATGATGATTCTAATACTACTACTATTATTGCAATTACTACTACTACCATGACTGCTACTACTACCACTGCTACTAATACTCCTACTGCTACTACTACCATGACTGCTACTACTACCACTGCTACTAATACTCCTACTGGTACTACTACCATGACTGCTACTACTAATTATGATGATTCTATTACTACTACTAGAACTGCTGCTAATACTACTACTACTACTACTACTACTACTACTACTACTACTACTACTACTGATTATGATAAACCTACTACTACTTCAACTACTACTATTTCTTCTGTTGCTGCTTTTACTACTACTGCTGCTGCTGATGCTACTGCTACTGATTATGATGTTACTACTACTACTACTTCTACTACTAATACTACCACAACTGCTGCTGCTACTACTACTACTACTAATAATAATAATGATTATGATCATTCTACTACTGCTACTACTACTACTACTACTACTACTACTACTACCACCAAGACCGCTACCATCACTCACACAACTACTAATTAATAATAATAACAATGATTATGATCATTTACCATCGTTACTTACTACTACTACTACCACCACTACCACTACTACTACTACTACTACCACCACCACTACTACTACTACCACTAATACTACCACTACTACTACCACTACCACTACCCATTATGATGCAGAATCCATCATTACTTTAACTTACTAACAACCACATGACGATCCTACTCCCACTACTACAGCCATTACCACTGTTACCCCACTATTAGAAGGCTGCGGCTGGGCTGCCCACTACAATGGCACACCGTTACCACACACACTAATAATACCACTCACTACTGATTATGATCAATCCAACAATAGCACAACCATCACTACCGCCACCACCGCCACCACTGTCATACCGATTCATTACCACTACAACTGATACCACTACTACCACTACCAACGCTATCACAACTACTACCAATCAATAAGACGATCTCATCACTACCACTACAGGTAGTACTACTGTTGCTGCTACTAATACTCCTACTGCTACTACCACCATGACCGCTGCTATTACCACAACAACTACTACTGATTACCAACTAGCACTACTGATTGCGATGCGCTATTACAACCGCTACTTCACTAATGATTATAATGATTCTACTACCGCAGCCACCGCTACTACTACTACTACTACTACTGCTGCTGCTGCTGCTGATGATGCTTCTACTACTGCTACTGTAGTAGTATTAGTATTCTCCTGCAGTATCTCTGAGGAAGCACATCGCTTTCATACGTCTTCACCTTTGGAGTGTGCCTTTTTACAGAGGTCATAACTAATCAGCATGTAGAATAAGAGCTTTGTGCGCTGCCACATATCTACTGGGATAAATCAATCAAAATTTATTTACAAATGCTTACAATGAAGGCATTGTCACAAAGCAGCTTTACAGAAATCCAGGTCCAAGCCTTTATGAGTCCAAGCTAGCCAGGGCAAAGAAAACCTCAGACTATATAGAGAAGAGCAGAAGAAACCTTTGGGAGGAACCAAAGGATAGGTAGAGTGGTTTCTAGTATTTCTGCATAAATTTGCTAACTAAAACAGATTTCAGACAAGTTCTAAAAGCTGAATAAGAAATCAAACAAACAAAATATTACATAACTTGCTCATTTATTTATTGAGAAAATTATCCTACATTACATTCTCCAGCATATCAGCAAAGTCTAAACCATGACACATAATTTTACAGATGGGAGCATGATTTGTGTTGAAATGCCTTTCATTAAAACCCAAAAATCTAAATCCATTTGTTTGATTTGCCCTTCATATCTACTCTTAGGACTGTGTGGAAATAATGGCAAAGTTTTAGCTCAAATTCTATACAGAACATCACAAATTCTATAAAGGGTTCATAATCTCCAGGACTGGCAGCAGGTAGTTTCTTCATTTTCAACACCCATATCGCGCCTTTTTGCTGCCCTGGAACTGAGAGGCTGTACCCACCACCCGGTGTGTCCTCTGCCCTAATATTCATTATGGTAAGGCAATTGATGATACATATTGTTGATATTACATGACATGTTATTAATATTCTTTAAGCTGCTAATAGCAGTAACAACTCAACCAGACAATTATAGATCTCATCGTGATCCAATACAGTGTGCATTTCTTTGTTTCTTCACCATTGTTGATTTTATGGACTTTATGACTCACACCATTGTGCCTTTCTGAAAATGTCTGTCTGTCCTCTGAATGCTGGAGCCCACTCCTCAATCACTCCTCCTCAAACTCTCAGTTAAGTATCCTCGTGCTTTCCAGTGGATTGAGTGCTCAGTTCTGTTCATCCAGTCTAACCTTTCTGGAGTCAGTGAGGTAGAAAGGAATCAAATGAAAGAGTGCTGAGTGAGAGAGAATGAGAGAGAGAGAGACACACACAAAGAGGAGGAGAGAGAGCTAGAACATCCATATCTATTAAACACAGACTTCTCACACTTGCTTGTCTGACAGACTGGTACGCATTCTTTAATGATGGCGCGTCATACTATGTAGCATATTAAGTTAGGAGAGAGAGAGAGAGAGAGAGAGAGAGAGAGAGAGAGAGAGAGAGAGAGAGAGAGAGAGAGTGATGTTTCTGAATATTGATTCTTGTTGCTGGTTGCAGATGACCTGTTACTGCTGTGTGTATATCGAGAAGACATTTATGAGGCAGCTCACCTTTTTTCCCAAGGCTGTCAACACACAGCCATCAAGCCTACTCATCATTAAAAAGTCTCAGGACTAGACAGCAGGTCACCAATGGTCTACCTATTAACCCACCTGAAAGAGGATATTAAAAGACCACCTGGTCTCCATTATTATGTACATGACTATACATGCTTGGAAAGCCCAAATTGATGGAAGTAGTTGTTGGATTAAACATGCACAGGTAGGACTCTGAGCATTAATCCAAAGAAGATTTTTGGCATGTCCAGAAGAGTGTGAAGTTATGGATTAATTTTGAATTGACAGGTTATATACTTTAGGGACAAAACAGCTTCAGCTCAGCTCATTCCTGGAGTGTATCTAAAAGTGTGTCTTTGATTTTATGGTACGTCCGGTGATAGTAAATCTGAATGGTTGTTGTGAAGCATGGTGGTGGAAGTGTCATTGCTGCAGCACGGCCTGAAGAATTCTCCATCATATAGAAAACTAGTATGAAATCTTTATTGCTTCAGTACAGCAAAGACTCTACAAAGACAGACGCTGAACATCACATAGCTGGAACGAATTCTGTATGGATCTAGGAAACCTTTCATTCACTTCATCGTTATTAGAGATCGGTATTAAAGTGCTATAGACCTAACTGAGTTAATATTTTGTGTCAAAAGAGGACACATTGGGAGAGTGTAACTTTTCCTCACCAGAAAATTGCACTTCTATTAATTACATTTGCTCGATGTTTATAAACACAGTTCTTCTTGTTATATGTTTTAGTTATGATTATTCCATCTTCATCATAGTAAAAATAAAGGTCAATGCCCACATGTTTAAATATGTTAAAGTCAAAGGTAACAATAGCTTTTTCACAATAAACTGTACGTATTATACACATATTCAGATGCTTTTAGACCAATATATGAACATTTAAATTATTTTATCTATATATATATATATATATATATATATATATATAATATATAATAATAGGACATCATAAAGTTGGACTGTCAAAAATGCTCAAGGTATTAAAGATTATTTTGCATGTACGAATTATGTCCCACACCACACACCAGGACTTCTGATGTGTGACAACAAACTAATGATCTTGGTGCTGACCTGTGCTCCATGCAATAAAAGGTGTACTGTCACTTGTCTGGTGACAATTCAGCACTAACACCATTACAGTCATACATCGCAATCAGTCTATTCTGTCTGAGATCATTGTTTTGATATAATGTGAAGGAACACCTACTTAAAATGAGGTCTTTTTCACATGTTCATGACCTCTGCAAACCAGTGCCTGACTTGATCCTCCCCACCGCTCTCTCCGGGAACTCCCATGAGCCTCACATGAATATGGTACTAATGCACCTGGAGGCACTTTAACACACACTGGTTACTTTAGTAATTAATCACCCACTAATGATGTGGTTTTCTCTGCCGTGGCTAGTGATGGCCAATGATGATGACAAGAAACAACGGAGCAGAGGATATAATGGTGCTGATAAAAACAAATAAACAACAACAACAACAGCATCAAATAATGTAAACCGTAGAGGGGCAACTCCTTGCCCCATGCTGATTAGCTTTGAGGTTTTTTATTCCCATGCTGATACAAAGCATTTATCAAAACAGACAAAGGCAAACCGCTTGGGATACTAACAATGGCTATTACGAGTATGAGCTTATTTTTTTCCCCACAGTAATGCATTATCGGTTGAAAGAAGGAATGGAAGGGCTATATGGAGAGGAGGAGGACAAGGACGAGGAGGAAAAACAGTTATTAATTTGCAAGAAATGGAATTAGTGTTAGGAGCATAGCTGGGCGGAGTTCTAATTTAACAGGGGTTTTACGAGTCGCTACGCTTGGTGGAAATGGAGACACCCACTGGCAGCTTCCCTGCAGCATAAAAGGCTTGATGAGCTGTCACAGCAGAGAGGAGGGAGAAAGAGAGAGAGAGAGAGAGAGCTACAGAGTGAGACTGAGAGAGAGGGAGGGAGTGAGAGACTGAATCTCTCTCTGCCCTCCTCTCTCTGGCATGCTGCATTACAATCTAAAACCATACTGGAGCTACACTACTTCCAAGGATGTACAAATGTGAGTTCATATGGTGGGCAGGGACATCCATTACTTTTTGGAGAAAGAATGTCAATATATATAAAGAACCTATTTGCATTATCTTGACAGGCCCTACCCAAGGAAAGACAATGTTCAGGCATTATTACAACAACGCTTATTGCACCTGTGTGAAGCTGATATAAAATAGTCACAGGCAGCATGTGTTTCAGCAATGCTGTAGAAATACAATGTTGGGGGACGCAGGTTAGATGAACTAGTGCAGTGATTTTAGTCCTGGTGCTGGATTACTGCTGGAACACACCCAGTTCTTCTAAGCAGGCTAGTTATAATTAGCAGAGAACCACTGAACTATAATTAATGATTGACTGTTAAATGTTGAAGAGAGAGAGAGAGAGAGAGGAGAGAGAGAGAGAGAGAGAGAGAGAGAGAGAGAGAGAGAGAGAGAGAGAGAGACCCCCTATAAAATCTACTTTATAGTGCCAAGAGCAGCTGTTTCTTTTTTTATGTGGCCATTTCCCAACTTCACTTTATCGCCTAGGGAATTACACATGACTGCCACTGTGCCAATGTATGTAAATGATCTCTCCCTCTGATTGGTCATGTTTTATTGTGCTGTGTTTAAAAGCAGTCCAGGCTAAAACGAGCAGAACAATCTGTTAAGCTTGGACTTAAATCCTCAGGGACGTCTAGAAAGACTAAACTTCTGCCACCTACTTTTAAATGTCTGGATGCTTTGGAAGGTTTAGCAAATGCCTTCACTGCCCACACTCTCTACAATGACATAATAAAGACTCATGTCATACAAAATGAATGATGAAACTTCCGCCGCCATCCTCAATGCAGCTAATTTTCAGTACATTCAGTCAAGACCACCCTTCATTGACTTCCTTTTGAGTCCAAGTCAAGTTAGTAATTCAGGAGATACTTCTGAGGACATCAGATATGGGGACCTATTAGATAGAGACATGGGCCTGGTAGAACAGCAGCATGAGAAGATCAAGCTCCACTCTTGCTTCAGAGAAGAGTAGACTTCTCAACACTTATAGTCTGCAGAGCTGTCAAAAGGAAAAGAGACAGCAACAACATAAATCAAAGACGCTCTGCTTTTTTGGACGATGATGAGACCACCTCAGAGCCCCATGCCTCAACATCAATGAATGTGTATTAAGCAGAAAATATGTTCCAAATTCTCCCAGCTATAACTATGAAGTGTCAAATGGGCAGAATGTGGGCCACGTAATGGAGGCATGAGCTGGACCCAGTTGGGCTCAAGAGCCCCTATTGTTACAACCTGCACTGATCACACAGATCCCCATCTAGCCCCAAGGCTATGCAACAACCTAGATGGGTCCATCCATATTTGGGCAAACCTAAGGACAAAACCTATCCCAGATAGTCAGAGACTGCCAGAGTCATCCAAGCCATAGTACATCGAAGTATATTGCACATGGAGAGAGACCACAGCAGTTTAGTTGGTAGCACTGAACCCAGACAGCCACATTTATTTTTATAAAGTACACCCTTGACAAAAAAAAAAATAATGTGATGTCTGTTTTCTATAAAATGAATTTGGCAGTTGTGTCTCAGGAAGATATAAAATAATTACTGTAAGCACTGATATCATCTTGGCACAAGTGGGATGAAACCATTTCCATCACCATAAATAAAGACTCCAGAGACTACTATTGGGAAGTATACTTTTTAGTGAGTGACTGTTGACTGGTTAGACAGAATCAACGATGCACCTGAAGACATTTTTATTCATTTTACAGACTAAAAGAGGGGAGCATCATTGGACTGAGAGAACCAGGATTGTCATTTCAACAAATTGCAACAAATCTTAAACAAGAAACCTGAAATTACAGAATGGAAATATAGTGACAATCCAGGTTCTGTATGGAATCTGCTGGGCTTGAGTATGGAGGCTCATACCATTGTAAGTCCTTCAACTGCCTTTGCTGTGGAGCAACACACTGCCCCAAGTGCTGGTGTGGAGAACTGGGGCACTATCAAGTACGTCAGTTGGTGAACCCCAGTAGTGATATGAGGGGCACTAACAGCTCAGTTATATGTGCAGGACATCCTTATCTCATGGCAGGATGTCCAACTAGCAAATGCTGGGAAATGTCAGATTGTGCACTTTCTTCTTGGGCCTGCCCTGTCACCAGATTTATCATTAATCAAGCATTTACGCAACCAATGACTACCATTGAGTGTGCAGGATCTATAGGCCAAGGTGCAACATCTGTGGGGCAGATATGCCATGGCAGGCTGGGGATGGTGAAACTGGATTCAAACAGGCCATTTCTTGCATTGCATGTTGCCTGATATGTAAAAATGGAATAGCTTGTTCTTAGGACATTTGGACTCAAACACGTCAGTCTTGAAGCACACGCCACGTGGGTACCTTTTAAATACTGCCTCCAGCCATTGGGAGAAATGTGTCGCCACAATGCTTCAGGCAAGATTCAATTCATGTCACGTCAAAGTTATCACAGCTACCACTGTATTGTGGATGACCACAGATCAAGGTCAACTCTGGCAAAGAGAGACAGCATTATGCAAAGGGAAACATTGACTGTGCACTGGAGCACTGCCCTGGAGCTCACCCTTTGTGTCCTCTCTCTCCTGCCTTCCTACATTATGAACATATATTGATTATGTGATGAAGTGAGTGCAGGGAAGATGGAGTTTTAGATTAAACGTGTTGTAGTTCTGTCTTCGTTTTTCTTTGCTGCGCTATGATTATTGATTATTGTCTCTCAGTTCTTCCACCCACCTCAAATGACCTGAAAACATTTAACCATTAGATGATAGAGTGGGCAGAAAATCTTATAATATTTTTAGATGGAATACTGGGCTTTTGATCTCAGATTAGTGTCAATATCAGGTCAGATTGCCACACAATTTTATAAAATGGTGCCAAAAAGGGTCTTTGGAGCAATGCCAACAGAGATCACTAAAATATGGACCACAGTCTGGGTCCATACCCAGACGCTCTCCTGTCAGGACCTGGATCTATAACTAAATGCTTATTTTATCTACTCCGCTGATCAGATTTGTGAATTATAATAATGAACAATGTTACCTGACAAAAAAGGAACAGATAAAATCCTCAGGACAGTGCAACACCACAAAACAACACACAAAACAACAAAACATGCTATATGACAGACTAGCTCCTTTGTTTCTAAGCACAACATCCACCATTTTATCAGTTCCTCTTACCATGCATGGAGTCCATCTGCCTCTGCAGGACCAAAAACAGAGCAGGAATGATGGTATGTGGTCATTACAGCCCTCAGTGACACTGATAGTAGTGTGTGGACTGTGCTGTGTTGGTACAAGTGGTAGACAGCTGCTGGTGGAGTGTTTAAACATTACTACATATTAAATCATACAGCAGTACTGCTGTCTGCCACTCGTACCAGCACCACACACGCTAACACGATGAGGGTACAAGCAAGGACAAGCAAGATCATAAATTTACTACTCAGTGTAGATTCCCATACTGTTTAAAACTGGTTATTCAAATACACAAGAACGGCTCATCCAAACTGAAATTGGAGATGGACTGAAGTGTTGAAAACTCATAGAAACCTTTTAACCTTGAGAACTCCAGGCCAATGCTGTGGTATGTTTTCGTAGTTTGTTGTACTTTTATTCACCACAAAATTTGAAAAGTATTTATAGAAGACAATCATATATACCTAGATATGTTATTTGATGATCCTAGGATAGTCAGTCAAATTTGTCTTTCATTTGAGATGTAAAATTCATGAATTTGAGTGGTTTTTATTTTTCATTTAGTTGTTGCTTATTTTATTATATGACTAAAAACATCACATCCAGTGTTTTGATCAGAAAATCAAATAATTTTGAAGAATTATTTGTAATGATTAGATTGACAAGGCTATTTACAGTAAGATATTAGTTATATCATAGTAGTAGTCAGATTGTATACAGATAGATGTGGACAGTTTACAGTCGTAAAAATAAAATAAAATAAAATAAAAATAAAACCTGAATATCCTGCAGGTATCATTTTGTTATTTATGTATGTTTCAGTATTATCCCTTCTCGGGACTTTCACTTGGAAATTTGAACACGGTGTCAGCAAAAAAAGAGAGCAAACAGCCCTTCTCACTTTCTTGTATAACCTGATATCTGGATCATCAAGATCATTAGGCCCACTCCCTCTCACTGATCGCATGAGCGCTGAGCACGTACATGTGGACAGAGCAGTGAACATGCACTGGAAGTTTGCTTTGGCATTTAGTGCATGAATCTGAAACAAGTATGTGAGCTGGATAATCTCCACCCATCTATCACACAATAATAAGTTCATTATTTTTCCCAGAAACAGCACAAGGGAACTGCTTGTGTGGATCTTTGGATTAATCTGATTTAAGATCCTAAGTGAGAGCTCCCTATTAATACCATTAAGTTTTGGAAGATATCCTGGATGAGTTGGCACCTACAAACTGGCATCTAAAATACTATATAATCTACAAAACAACAAATGAGGAGGCAGCCACATCAGTGACACACTGTGTGTGTCTCAATAAATTAGAATTTGACGGGAAACACTAATTTACTTCCCCAACAAAACCTATGGTGCAGCTGCCCATGGGTGATCATGCACAAACATGGCACACACACAGTTGGCACTTATTGATAAGGTCAGGGTATGCCTGACAGCAGGCTGTTGAGGTGAGGACTTGGTGATTAGGGGACGAAGTGATGATAAGTGAATGTGTTTGGATGATTGTGGATTAGAGAGATTATGTTAGAGCGCTGGAGCTGGAGCTGACAGCTGAGGCCCTGCAGGCAGGAATGCTGTAATCCTCCAGAGAGAGATGTACCCGCCTGGGCTACACTTCTACTTCATCTCCTACCTCTGACCTGCGCCTCACTGCTGCCACACATCACCCGATTTCATCATTGGGGTAGTTACAGCCCGTTTCAGACACAAAGAATGCTCTTCCTGTTTCTTCTGAATGCTGTCTGTCTCTAACTAGTCTCTTTTCATCCATTTACATCAGCCTCCAGACTCTGGTGTGCTCTTTGTAAAAACATGTGTACATATGAACCTGGGCATGGAGGCTGTCTCTCCTGGGAGTGAGACATGCATGTGATGACCATACTCTTGAACATCAACCAGAATGTGCTCAAAGCTTTGAAAAAGTGACCAAAAGGTATTAGTAAGTTTGTTTGTTTTTCTTCAATTTCTCCTCAATTTCATCACCTGTCAACGGCCACCCACTCAGTTGCCAGAACTCTACCACTCATAATTCCACCAGCCTCCTGCAAGGTTTTCTGGGCAAGTTAACCAACCACATTTCTTGAACTACATTAATAACAGTGCCAATGGCAACTGCCCGTGTTACATCACACCCATTGGTCCACATTACAAAGCGCGGGAGGAAGCCATCCTTCCACCTAGACAAGAAGCAAGGGCAAAACACCTTTCACCACTCAGCATTTTTTGTAAAAATCCAGATTTTCCTGGAGTGGTTCAGGACTGGGTGATCCTCCTGAACTCACATGACTGGGATCTGCACTGAAGAGGACTCTCTGTTTGGTCTGCTGAAGTACAGAAGCTGTCCAGACCCGCATCAAAGTGAGAGAGGCCCGACTGGTTTATTTTGTCACATGACTGCTCCACTTTCTATGCCTGTATGGCTACAAAATCACTTTTCCTTGAAGAAAGCTCATTGTCTCAGGTGTTCTGCAGCCGGTCTCTGACACAAACACACCCAGAAAGGACTGCTCCTTCAGGCTGACTGTTTGCATCCAAGAAACATAAAGAGATAAATGAAAAATTTAGGCTGAACCATCAGTACAAAAGATGTTTCAGTAACTGATCCATGCATAATGGAATTCTTCTGCATGAAAACCAGTGATGAGCCTAACTGTCCCAAAGACTGATGGTCTAGGATCAGTGTGAAAAGACCTTAGTCTAGGCTGGTGTGATATTATTGAATATCAGTTTGCATGACTCAGACTTTAGGTTTCTATATTCTAGTCCACAGTACATGTAAAATATAAAAATATTTTATCATGTATAATAAGGAGCAGGTAGGGTTCAATTCAATATTCAACGTATATATACATGCTGTTAGAATGTTGTTTCAACTAATTGAAAACTGGAAGGAAACCTATTCGCTATCTTTGTATAGGTTAATAATGCTGTGCTCATTTTAGTACTACACACACATTTAGAATCTGAAACATCATCTAAAACATAGCATTTTATATATTTTATATCTGTTAAAGGATTTACATTTGTATTTATATGTAAAGATATCTGAAAATGCAATCCTATCTGACTAAACACTGTAGTTGTATGCTGCATGTAGTTCATAATACAAAGCTAATATGAGTGATTTACACGAACCATAAAGATCCATGTGTTGTGG